>VCMS01000267.1:88682-152259 GCA_022539475.1 Gracilaria domingensis | reverse complement strand
AGTAATAGCTAGAACGGGGAGATATGTCCCCTTCCTTGACCGATGAACCTATGTGTTTGGCGAGTCAACGCTTGTTCGGTTAACAAGTCAACCGTCACTGTAAAGTCTCCTCGTCTCGCAGAGCGAATGCGTTATATCCTATGATAGGTGAGGAGGTTCAGGAGTAGCACCCGCAGGCCCACCCATACCACCGGTACGCGGTACTTAAGACCTTCTGGTGTACGTTCATGACCTACAATGGCTTCCACAGGGTACTCATCGGACTCCTGCGCGTCCACTACTTGGTATCCCGCGTTCGTCGCGGAGTCCGTCGGAGCATCCGGTGCATCACCTTCATGGTCACTGAACTCCTCACTGTGAATGTAGCAGGATCGTCCGCCTTCGTCCTCGCCGACCCCAGAGTGTTTCTTCACATTGGTCTATTATCTCGGAGTTCAACCGCTCGGGCATCACGCGCGCGTTCCCCTACCCCAATACGGTGTTGAACCGTCTCTGGCGCTACCGATACTCGGTCAATGGAGACAGTATTGTGCAGACCATCTTGGAGTATTGTTACCGTTTGGTCAGTAGACTTGAGAACCTTATAGGGACCCGTGGATTTCGGTAGTAGCTTAGAGGTAACCTCGTGGTCAATCTCTTCGTCGTCTGCCTCATCACTAGGCCTCGGTTCCGAACCTTTTTGGTGGTACGTCTAAATAGACGTACTGTCCCGGTTCCACAGACACCACACGGTTTAACTTTCGGTCGTAGTCTGCTTTGTAGCGGCGTTGAGCAGCAGTGAGCTTGCTCTGCGCATACTTTAGGGCCTTCCTCAACCTCAATAAGGTATTCCTCTTCACCTGAGCGGGAGTTAAAGAACCAGCTGGTGCCTCCTCTCTGGGTTCACCTTGAAGAACAATACCCGGAGGGTGACGCGACAGCACCAGATCAAACGGTGTTGTCTGCGTAGAGCGATGCACCTGTAGGTTGTAGGAGTAGGTAAGCGGCTGAACCAGCTCATCCCAACCAGTTGGATGTTCCTCAGTGTAGTGGCGCAACCTCGAGACCAACGTTTGGTTAAACCTTTCCACTTGCCCATTGGTTTGGGGGTGGTAGGCGGTAGTGAAGTAGTGTTTGATACCTAGAAGGTTACAAACAGCTTCGAAAACTTCGCTGCGTGGTTCGAGCCATTATCGGTCAGCAAGTAGAGTGGCGCACCATATGGGTACATCCAATTGTTGAGAAACGCAACAGCCAAAGTGGTACTCTTCGTGTCTTCAGAGGTATAGCTCGAGCTAGTTTTGAGAACCGATCGGTGATAACCACAATGTGTTGGTACCCCTTGAGGTTCTTGGTAGTGGACCTAGATGGTCAATGGCGACAAACTCCATAGGACCCGCAGCCGGAAACAGCTTGAGGTACTTCCTATGTTTGCGCACACCACCACGGGTTCTCAAACATGACTCGCACTGCGCCACAAAGAAGAGCACGTCGTGTGCCATGTGTGGCCAGTAGAACTGCCTCCTCAGGGTATAATAAGTCCTTATACTACCTGGGTGACCAGCAAGCCTGGGAAAGTGAGTCAGAGAAAGGACTCTAGGCCGCAAGGATTTCGGTACGACCTTTTGGAGGAGACCGTCAAGGGTTGATTTCCGCACAAGATAACCGTTTCGGTCGACTTCAAACTGCGATCCTTTCCTACCAAATTGGTCTGCCAGCGACTTGCAATACGGGTCGTTAGCTTGCTCTCGAAGGAGCACCTCTCGGGGAATGGGCGTGACGTCCATTTCCTCAAGGGTCATGACCTGTTGGTAAAGATTGTCATTCCAGAGTTTACCTTCAACAGGTATTTCCCAAACTCCCTGTACCGTATCGGTCGAATTACCACCTGGGTCAGTAGAAATTGTGAAGCACGGTATATCGTTCTCCACCGGTTCGGTTTCCAACCCATCGGTACTAAGACGCGACAAAACGTCTGCGACTTTGTGCTTTATACCGGGACGGTACTCTACATCGAACTCCATCTCAGATAAGCGTAACCTCCACCTGGCCAACCGACCAGAAGTATCTGACAATCCGAGTATCCACCTGAGCGAATCATGATCAGTCCGCAAGGTAAAACGTTCACCATATAGGTAGGGACGAAGCATCAGTATGCTCCACACTACTGCTAGATATTCCTTCTCGGTTACAGTGTAGTTCTTCTCCGTTTCGGTAAGAGCTCGACTCCAATAACCAATAGTTAGTTTGTCGGCGTTCTCTTGCTTCTGTATGAGGCAGCAACCAATTTGGGGGTCCGAAGCGTCAGTATCTAGCGTGTAGCGGAAACCAGCTTTGGGTAGCGCCAATATTGGTCGGTTCAGAAGCCCTCGTTTGAGCGTTTCGAACGCGTCCATCTCTTCATCCGAGAGATTTTCAAACCTCGTGGGTTGAACTTTAAGAAGCTCCCTGTTTAACGGAGCCGCAATAGTGGCAAATCCTTTGATGAACCTTCGGTAGACATTACAAAAACCAATAAAAGATCTCACTTCTGTCTGAGAGCGCGGCACTTTCGCTTCCTGAACGGCACGCAGATTCCGCTTGGCTACCGAAAGGCGACCTGGGCTAATTGTGTGCCCCAGGTATTCCACTTTGGTATCGAAAAAGAAGCACTTGCGGAGCTTCAGCGTTACCTCTGCGGTCTGTAACAATCTCAAAACCTGACGTACGTGAAAGAAATGTTCTTCCACCGATCTGGAATAGATGATAACATCATCCAAATATACCAGTGCGGTTCTCCATTTGACTTTCGAGAGGATGATATCTAGCGCTCGCTGGAACGTAGCGGGTGCATTGCAAAGGCCAAAGGGCATCCGAGTAAAACGGTAAAGACCAGAATTGCACGTGAAAGTCGTTTTATATCGGTCCTCCTCCCTTATCGGCATTTGCCCATAACCGCAATTGGCGTCCAAAGTGGTGAATATTCGTGCATCCTCAAGGGAATCAATGCACTCGTCCATCCTGGGTATTGGGTACGAATCGCGTATGGTGAAATTGTTCAACTTCCTGTAGTCGATACAAAACCTCATTCTAGGATCTCCCCTTTTCTGAACCAACACCACTGGACTAGCACATTCCGATTGCGCAGGTTCTATTACACCTTCCCGGAGCATCCTTTCTACCTCTTCCAACTCTACCTCGCGGGCTTTTGGACCTGAACGGTAGGGTTGTTGCCATATTGGTTTCGCGTCTGGCACCAGTTCGATACGGTGCTCAGCTGCCTTGATTTTACCTAAATGGCCGGACCACATGGTTTCAAATTCTTCAAGGAAACGGAGGATACGTCGCTTGTATGGATCGTAATCGTTACCTATTTAGACTTTCTCTATCCAATCCCTTACTGGATCTAGCTCCAGTTTTTTCCTGGCTTTTACCGCATCGGTGTCAGTATCGGCCAGTATGGTCTTGTCATCAGCATTCTTCGATACCACTTGGTAATTCTCGAACGATTTCCTCCCCCTTCCTTAGAGTAGGCGACCTCGCCGGACTCGGTTGGCATCATGAATACACCGCTTGGGGCTGGTAGAGCGACACCTATCACGGTATTCTTCGGTGTGTGCACCGTGTGGTTTCCGAAATTGCTGAGGTATATCTGAAATGGTCTATGGGGTACGTTCTTGACGATTCTGTTCGCCATTAAGGTAAGATGTCGTTCCGCTGTTCTTAGATGGTTCTGCAACGTTACCAGGTCTGGTGTATCGCACGAAACCGTAACCGTAGCCTGGTGCATAGGGGCTATAGAAACCTTCTTGGTGAGCCTAACCTTATTGGAAACCGTATTGGTTGGAAGTTTCCGCGTTGGTGTTCGGGCACAACCACTTCTGGTTCTCGTATGACCTTGAATGGCAACCTTTCCACCGTAACGGATCAGGATTGTCTGCGATCCTGGGAAGATTGCTCTCACATGATTGTCAATGAAACTAGTTACCAGGATTCAATCCGCAGGCAATCTGTCCACAACGTAGAACTTCACTCGCACCTTCCAGGTTCCAATTTGCACCATAGTGATCAGCGTTCCTCTTACTAACAGAGGGCGATTGTTAGCGTCTACCAATGGGTTGGGTGTAGCTCCCGGCTTGGGTGTATCTAGCACCGCTTTCGGTATCATACAGGCGTTCAATACGCACGGACCGGCCTCGGTATCGAGCACGGAAATTGCAGGCACCGCATGGGAAGGTGAGAAACAAAGCGAAACACCAACTTTATAGTTATTGTACTTCATGAACATAACCTTCATTGGTGTACTGTTCTCGTCCTTCACGGTGTCATCCAATCCTTTCGGTACTGAATGGCCTTCCAAATTCCGGTTTGGTGTGGTCTCGACCACAACCGGTTTTAGTTTTCCTCCTGCTTGGGAGCAGAGGAGGCTTCCAAGATCGGTTCCTGTTCGAAAAGGTTGACCTGACTGGGTCCAGAAGGTGCTGATTTGTTACCAATTGGTAGGTTACGTTCAGGACCAAATAAGTGAGAATGATTTTGTTGCCTGGCCTGAACGAGTCCATCGCGCAGTCCGGGCCGTAATTTGTCACACCTATATGCCATGTGATCAGCTGAAAGGCAAAACCAGCAAAGAAGTCCCCCTGTATGAGGATCCCGGATCACCATCGAGGTAGACTTCCGTTCTTCAGGGTTCGCAGTCGCATAAGACGAATTAGAACTACTTGGTGCATTCCGTTGACGGGTACCGACGGAAGCAGGTGACTGTGTTGCCGCCCTGGTCGGTGGCGTGACAGACTGAGGAGTGCCAATTGGTGTAGTTGACCAGTTCCCTCCCGTAGAGGGTCGGGAATTTCCATGTGGTGCAGCAACCAAGTGAATTGCAGTACCAGTTGGTATCCTGATCAAGGAATCACCATTTGTGGTAGAGTTCTCTTCGATTTCCATTACGGACCGGTTCGGTTTCTCTCTTTTGGTAGGACCATGAGTCGGTTTCTTACCCATGCGGAGCGTGTCGCTCAGACCCTGTGCGTACCTGGCAAGGGCATCTTAGTCTACCTTTCGGTTAGTTGTGAAGTAATTAGGTACCTGAGAGCGGATGGCTCTGTCAACATTGTCCGAGAACATTGACTTTAATCTCGTGGTAGTGATCACGTTCCCGCATCGCGTGGCTAGGTTCGACAAGGCAACTGAGAATTCCATTTCGGTTTGGCCCGACCTTTGACGGTATGCGAGCAACTCCGAGTAGGACTCCTGTATTACCTCATCGGTCGCATATGTATCCAACAAGAAATACACCTCTTCAGGGTAGCTCTCCAACATCTCTGTCTCTTCGTCGTCAACAACTAGGGTATTTCCTCAAAGGCGCCCCTGCAGGCGGTGGTAGGCTTGTCCTTTAAGGTAGAACTGGAACAACTGCATGGCAGCCCCTTCGGAAAAACCATTCTGGTCACAGGCGATCTAGAATTTCTGCAGAAACTCAATCACCGCGATGGGATCCTCACCGGTAAATACAGCATCACCCATCTGAAAACTGAGCTTCTTGTGATGCTTAGTAATTTTCTGAGCTACGGCATCGGTGTAGTCAGAATCCTTGTTCCGGAACCTGTTGGTCCTGTAATCAACCGCTTTGGTGAACAGGTCGTTCAACGGCTGAATTACCTCCAGGTCCGAAACGGTGTCTGATTCGGTATCAGAATCATTCCTTCTTTTCCTACCCTTGCGAGTTCCCTTAGATTTTCTTCTAGACCTCTTGGTTTTGTTCCTTCTCCTTCTCTTACCTTTACGGTCCTCCTCCGAGGACTCCGAATCGGTATCTGAACTCGGCGATGTAGAACTCGAATCCCATTTCCTCTCCCTACCTCGACGGCTCTCCTATTTCTTACCTTTATCGTTTCTTTGCCGCTCATCCTCCGAGTCAGACGAATCACCCTCAGGGCCACCTCCTCCGGCACCCTTTCGAGCGATACCAATTGGGTTGGGCAAAAAGTAACCGATCGGAATATCTGCTGCCGAGCCGTTGCGGTCACGTTCCAACGAACCCTTGTGGTCTCCACTGTCAGCTGGTAAACACTAAGAATTTTGTAGCGAACCCCTCGGGACGTCATGAGGCGTCGTGCCTACTATTTTCACCCTGGATGATCTTCCTTCTGCGTACCCTTTGGTAATCCATAGGTCTTGAACCACGCGGTATATCTCACCTTTGGCGTCCGTCCATAGGTACTCGCGCACCATTTTCGGTAACATTGCCCTAACTTCCACAACCGCGCGGTCAACTACCACTCGGGTAATTGTGTCCACGTCAAAAGAGGGCGCAGCTATTCCACCTTCAAGGTCTACCTTATGGGTTGTGACGTCCCCACCACTTGGGTCACGAGATTTCTGGCTCGCTCCTCAAGACGAGGCCAGATCTCCTCAACCATTTCACCATAAGGATTAACCTTCACGGTATCCGGCGGCGCACTTACCACTGCCGAGTCGTCCTGACGGACAGCCTCACCTCTTGGGTTACGTAGCAATTCCTCCGGTTTATCCAAAATTGGTTGTACTGGAGATACAGAAGGTCCACCTGCAAGGCTAGAAGGCGCGATAGACCCTTGAATAGACCTCTTAGGTTTCACCATTATTTGGCAGACGGGGGTACTCCATTGTTTTCCTGTTATTCCAACTACCGAACTGCTTTGAATCCCTTTCGTCCTACGAAGGGCTTCGTTTCCAAAATGGACACGACAAAAACATATTAGGTGTTATCCAACAACAACCTTCTAGGTCGGGAGACCAAAATAATTCGTATAGCCACGTGCAGTGTTCGTCGGTTGTGGGGAGCCAGCAAGGGCTCAACCTATAAGGTACGCAGTAGGAGACAAACCACGACGGTAGATGAGCACCTGAATACCAAGTAATACAGTAGGTAGAATTGCTAGCTTCGGCTGTATCGGAAACAGCAAACAAGAGCGCAAGCGTACGTACAAGACCTTAGCGGTGGTAGTTCTTAACGAAAAAGGCAAGAGTTTACCAAGTTGGTGCTTACTTTACAATCTGTAGAAGACGTGGACCTCGGCACCGCCTAAGTATGGCTGCCGGGTCAACGCGATCTCGGACACGTGTCAGACCTATTGTCTGGTGCATCACGTGCGTCTCTAAAATATCTACATAATTAAATAATTTACATAAATTAATAACTAGGTAGAAGAATGTTCCCAAAACCGTCAACACCCACGTGGTAGATCTGTAGAGACTCAGCCATCTCCACATGGTCCCCGTTGTAGAAAACCCATTAGGTAAAATTAATTGTACGAAAAGAGCAAGAATCGCGCGCCAATGGTAGGGTGCGCCCGCCGCCTAGGGATGGTCGTCAGCGCCGGCCATCGGAACTGCTGTTTCGAAAGGAGCTGCCGCAGGGCGCTATTTGTAGACCCTTACGGACTTCTTGTGATGGAGAGCGCGCTGCGCGAGCCACTTTGCCGGCCGCTGGAGCACAGGGCAAAAAGAAGCAGCGATGAAGTGGACGACAAGAGCGACGAAAGCGACGAAGACGTTGGGTTAGAGGCTGTGGCGAAAGGCGTGTGCAGCGTAAAAATGCTGGCGAGTGGCTCCATATAGAATGAATAAAAAATGCGTGGAATGGCGCTCTTCTGTGCTACAGCGGCGGCAGTTATTGCTGCTATGCAGTGCTCAGCGGTTCGGGATTTCAATAGTGGCGGTGGAGAAGAGCCTAAGGCGTTGACGGCGGCGTTGGGGACGGTTACAACAGTTCGCGAAGAGTCTACAATGTAGTTGCTTCGACTCGCCGCGCAGCCGTTGCTGTTGCCACTGTGTTGGGAGGCGATCGTCACCCTCGAAGGGGTCTACTCGGTGCCTACTGGCTAGGCGCTGGCATGCGCGGCGAGCTTGTGCTGCGTTTGCATCTTCTTTGCAATTTTTGCGGCGCGGTGGTAGGAGTCGAGGACGGGCGCAGTTGGTTGTCGGGGGCTTTTTGAATATGAAATTAAAGCTGGGTTGTGCGCGCGCTTTTTCTGTCACCGTAACGAACTGTCGTGACAAAGGTTTTGTCGCGAGCGGAGGGGGAGATGAAGGTTGGGCCAATTGGAGGCCCAGCTACAGAAGATCTAAACAAGTGGCACACCTTGGTTGGCTACGAGGGGAGGGGAGGATTTTTGTCGTTTTGTTACATATATAAAGAGGATCTGGGGGACTTCTGCGACAGTTCTCACAGTGCGTAGATTCTCCGTCTCCCCTTTTTAGGGGCGTTCCAGGAGTTTACGAAATGAAAAATTGGAAAGTAGTGAACGCCGGCCGCTCTGTAAGAGGTCACTCGGGAGGTTTCCGTAAAGGTTGCGTGCTGTGTAAAGAGACAGCTCAGAAGTCTCTGTCCCAGTAAATGCAACCCTACGAGAGCAGTCTGCACCGCGCGACGTTGTTTTCTCACTCATGGCAAACCTCAGCAACCGCGCCGTTCTCCGACGTGCCTTGTGTAGACCCTACATACTGCGGAGCGTTCTCACGTCACATGTGTCGAAACATAAGAAGTTTCTGCTTGCCAGTTTGTTCTTTTCCCTTCAGAATGAGTCTTACTCCTCTCATGTTTTACGAACTGTGCTTCCACGGCCCATATTTAACGTGGAGCATCACATGGAGAGTATCTCATGGGAACAATTTCGCCGCATGTACCGCATGACGAAGACACAGTTTCGTCTAGTGGCGGACACGTTACGTCCTTTTTTAAAACGCTCACAGCGACATCATACCCAGGCTTCTACGGCACGCAACGTCGAAATAATGTTGTTTGTTTCACTACGTATTATGGATGGAGCTAGCTATTTGGACGTATGGTGGCCGTATGGAATAGGTTCCAGTACAGTTTACAGCATATTTGAGGAAACATTGTGTGCATTGGATACCTTGCTACCTGAGATTCGTTTCCCTACTACCCACGCAGAATGCACGCAAAAGGCTAATATGTTTTGTCAGCTGCGGCGATCTCCGATCTATGGTATACTCGCAGCACTTGATGGAATCGCGATCGAGATAACGAAGCCAAAACGAAGTGATGTGAAGGATCCTAAGAAGTATTTCAATCGAAAAGGGTTCTTCGCTGTCTGCGTTCAAGCTGCAGCGCAGGCCGACTACAAGTTCTGCTTCGTGTCTGCAACTCATTCTGGGGGAACACACGATTCTACTGCGTTTTCATCTACGAAACTGTATGAGCTACTAAAAGGACCCTAGCTCCCTAGTTGGGCTGTTGTTGCTGCTGATGACGCTTATTCAAATGAGTCCAGAGTGTTGACACCGTATCCGGGGAAAGGTTTAAGTGGGTTGAAAGATTCCTTTAATGCATACTTGTCTTCTTGTAGGACTGTGGTGGAACACGCATTCGGTATATTGGTCTGTCGGTTCGGCATCTTTTGGTCCGCAATTCGCTACCCCCTGCACAAAGTTACGCTTATCATTATGGTTGCATGCAAGCTGCATAATTTCGTATTAGATGTGGACGACGGAAGCTCATTCGAAACAATTCCAAGCCATGTAGACAACAGTGTACATGGGTCACCGATCGTGCATTTACAGAACAATCTCCACATGGAGTCAGATAACATACGGTCAAGAAACCGAAGTCGAGAAACATCAATGATACGAGACAACATTGCTGTGGAGCTACAGCGATTCGGATACGTAAGACGCCGATAGTCGAAAGTTTTCTCGCCCTTGGCCAATCCTGTGTCGCCGTTGCCGTTTCTGTCACCGCCGATGTCGTATAGTCCGTCATCCAGTCACATGCTGTGTCTGGCCTACATTGAAACCCTACAGCCTATCAATATATAACATGCTCCGCCTTCTTCAAACACCTCTCGTGTAATGGGCTCAGCGCCATATCACCCCTGTTTACCACGAACACCAGTTCACGCCCCGTCGTTCAGTTCTCACCAACTTGAGTGCCGATGGTGCTGGTGCTCTCATGGCTGCTTCGTTTTGTCTTCCGCATGATATCTGGGTTGAGATTGACTTTACTGCATGTTGCAATCTAAACGCCATAGCCTTGCGTCCTTGGAACCCTTTCTTTCATTCTTATCCTCTCTCACACCCGCATTCGAAACTCGTTGGCTCGCGTATGGATGCGTGTCCTATATCCTCCGTTCATTATCACACTCTCGCTCTTCTTAAGGATCTGCGTTGGGTGTCGCTCCGCTGCACTAAGTTTTCCAACTTGTGAAGAACGGCAGAGTTTCTGGATGCCTTGCCTTCTCTAGTTGCTGCATTATTTGCCGGCAGCATATATGACTTGACTACATATGATTCTATGAAAAATCTCTGTCGCTCACTTTCTACTTCTGCCACCGATCTGCATGATGCCGCTGAACGTAACTCTGCCATGTGTACGCAGCACTCGCTTCGCCGTCGCCAACATCATTCTCATTCACGACAGTACAACTGCGCTTATTTTTCTCCAAAGCAACCATGTCCTGAGCCGTGTCATGATGCACTTATGCCCAATGCTGCATCCGCCCCTGTGACTGCTACCGCTGCCACAATCAACACATCATTATCGCCAAACCCTTCGGTCCCCCGACGCACTGTAAAAGAACCTATCGATATGGTTGGTCATTCGCAGCATGATGCAGCACGTCACCTGCCCAATGGCTGGGCTCCTATTGCTCTCGTTAATCCTACCCCGTAGGCTCGTCCTCTAACGTGTGTTTTTGCTTTCCGTCACAAAAAAGACGTTGCGTATGATTGATGGCGTCAATATAGGCCCTGAGGAACTTAATAAGGCTCGTCAACTTGCGCGCAACCATTTCGAACATCATCGGACGCCCCCTGGTGTTTCGATTAGGAAGAACACCGCGTCACTGTTGCGAGATCGTGAAATGGGTATTTTGCATGACTCCAGACTTTCGCGGAGCAGTGCCTGCACCATTTCAGAGCCCAGATTACGGAAGAGGCGTCGTACTGCTTCGCAAGCAGAACCTGTCATGGATTTGATGGCTGCCGTTGCTGCTGCTGGTATACAGTCTGGTGGCGGACGTTCAAGACTGAGCGTCGCTACGGGTTTGACCGGTGCCATGGCAGCGACTTCCTCTGCACCGAACGAACGTGATGCTTCATTTATTGAGAGAATGCGTCGCGTTCAGGCTGCTGCGTTGTCCTCGCGTTTGACCGATGGTCCTTCTGCTCTCGCGGAACTATGGAGTGGTTTGTTACCAACGTCGCGCGGAGCAAAGGATTCTGCTGCGCGGGAGAGTACCGGCTATGAAGGCGAGCAAGACTACGGGTTTGAAGACCAGTTTTCGCGTGTTCTGCTCACTCCACCTGGCGCTCCTCGCATAAAATATTTGTGTCAGATTGGCGATCGCCGTCGTCAATTTGAGTTCAATCCGAGAATCCCGGGCGAGTTTGTGTATGGAACAGAGAAAGGATACTTGGTTGTGATGGATATGGAAAGTGGTGTTGTGAAGGGTTCTTGTCATTTGAAGGGAGGCTTGGGCGATCGTGAGCCGGGGGCTGTATTCTCGAAAACAAATTCATTAAAGAGATTACAGTTTGGTCGCAATGCAAATGGTGCCGCTGCTGCCGCACGTGAGGTACTGTCTTGGTTAAACAAACAGAGTGACCTGTTCCTCGCGGGATCAAATGCTGGAGCTATACATGTGTTTAGTGTTAGCTGGATGAGGGATAGGAGGAGGGGTGGCTGTGTGTATTCGTCTGAACTCTTTGATCATTTGACGTCGATCCATACCAGTGCAGATGATGCGCGATTTGCCGTTAGTGGAGTAACTCGGGATGTCGGTTTATACGATGTGGCCACTGGTCGAAAAGTACAGGTTATGAATGATTGTCATAATCGAGGCATTAATGTCACGACGTTTGCTCATCGCAATCCTCATGTGCTCATAAACGCGATTTTTGCCCAATGTGTGAAGAAATGGAACTTGTGAGAATTGAGACCTGGGGGAGGACGGCGACCAGTGTTTACGACGAGAAGTCGGACTGAGAACGTGAAGGCGTGTTTTTCACCTGATGACGAGTGCCTTTTGGTGTCTGCTATTGACAATGAAGTTTGCCAATACTCAGCTTTTGATGGACGACTGATGACAGACGCTCATTAAAAAGTTCAGCGACCAAACACCGCCTCCCTAGCCCAACGATCATGGAAAACGGCCGAGTAGCACAATGGAGCCCTCCGCCGGTTTGTTCCGGAAACGGATCTGAGTATGGAAAAGTTCTGATGATGAAAGCCGGGATCAGGGTTTGGTTCGCTCAGATATATTGGATGGAGGACTCAGTCCGAAGTCCGCAGTATTACAATCATCTGGATCCCGGTCGCAGGAATCCACTCTACCATCCGGTGATACTGAGCTGGCTGTTGGGCGTGGGTCTGCCTCTGTGCACAGTTCGAGGAGTAGCAGACCTCGAGCGGTCAGGCTTCCTCACAAAACCCTTGAACTTGCTTCACAGAGCTTATTGTCACGGGATGGGGAAATCCATTCAAGTATTGTTGAGGTTCCTGAAGGGACATCGGTGGCGTGTTACGGTGATTTGTTCACAGATGGAAAGGACAAAATACTAGCGAGTAGAACTAGTGTTGTCAAACAGGGTGACGGTCGAGGAGGAGCTTTCGCAGTTGATACGTCTGGGAAGCCTTCGGCCGATGGGTCAGCTGCCATGAATACTATTTCAACCAATGGCAGTGACTCGGAGAAGTTTAAGCAACTAGCGAAAGCACTAACATCTGGAGACTTAGAAATGACATTAACTAAGTTTGAATCTGGCGCAACGGCGATGGATACAGATGGGCCGGATGTTAGAGTGGACAAGCGCCGTTTGGACTCGTTGACGTCGGAGTTAGTTGCAGCTCGCGATGAAATCTCGAGGAAGGAACTACGAATCATTTTCGCGGAGACTCACCGGTTTGAGCAGCAAGAGATTCTCCTTCTAGAAAGACAAGATTCAGAATCTGTTGTTGAGGCCGTGAAGATGATCCTTGCTGAGCACGATCAGAAGCTCAAAGAAGCTCGAAGCAGGCTTAGCGCTACTACTAAGAATGTGCCAATGCAAGATCGTTCATCTCAGGCCTCGAAGCCATCCATGGGAGGGGTCGGAGAGAATCTAAACCAGCCCATGTAGGAAGGAGATGCAAAGCTGCACACTCGAATAGACGAAGCAGAGTCAAAGCAGGACAAGAACACTACTATGATATCCAGTCATATGCAAGATCTGTGAGCTGAAGTGCAACGAGCAATGATACAGAAGATGGTCGAACTGACAGAGAACAGAGATATGGAGCTTCAGCTTCTCCGAAAGGAACTTGAAAGCAGAGAAGAACAAGGTCAGAGCTAGGATGTAACCAGATCTCAACTTGTCGAAAGAAATAGAGATTGTGAGGCTGAGGATTCTGAAATGAGGCTCGAGATGTTGGAGGCCACCCATGGCTACGAGCTCGAGATGTCCCATGTTACTGCAAAAGTCGAGCTTGTTAATGAGTTCTCTACGAAGCTTCACGACAACTTCGGAGAGACTAAGAATCTCCGTCAGCAGGTGTTACTCTACCAGAATAAGCTATCCCATATCTCTAGTACTACTGGAGACAGTCATCAGCAAATCAATGAATTGCGTGAGGCATTGACCAGGGCCAATGACGAGTGTCCCAGACTACGACGAGAGGCCGACTACCGAAGAAGAAGGGATGGGAACCAATTCGCCGTTTAGAAGAAATTGAAGATATGAGATTCAAAGTTGAAGCTGCCGACGTGGCCAGTCCATAACCTGAGAGACGTGATGGCTCTGAATATGGCTCGTATAGAAATCTTGAGTCTGGTCGTTTACTTCTACATCGTGGAAGTGGATCTGGAGGTCTCTATGGGATTACAGGCACAGCGGTCGTAGCAGGCAGTCCTACGCCAGCGCAGAAGGTATGACTGCTCATCAACAATAAGATCGAAGGCATAGTTGCGAACAAGGACATAGGAGCGTCAAGGCGACGTGCATACGCACACCGTACTCGCAGGGATCCGTCTAGAACTGGGACGGCCAGTCAAACATCTCAGACACGTTCCAGAAATGCTAACGGCTATGACAACATTATATCTACCTCGACGAGGTCCAGATCCTCGAATGGTTTTGGTGGTACTCTGAGATCCAATATGCGAAGAATGTCACCGTCAGCATCAGCTGGTTCAAACCAGTACATGCATAGTCTGCACAGTAGAGGAGAAGGTCAAAGTATCCGAGCTGCCGGCTTTCGATATGCCAATCGTTGTATGTTTTTGTGCACACAGGAGTGTGTTGCTCATTTGATTATTGCGTCCTCTATGTATGCATTTTGCCGATGCCAATAAAGTCTTCCTTCTTTATTAGAGAACCCTGGTTTGAAGAAGACTTGAAATTGACTTGACTCAAAGAGAGCGATATTGTAGCACTGTCTCGGCATTTAGGGATTCAATGTACGGTGTGGTAGTACGGACGGTTCTAAACGGAGGCAGGGTGTTCATCTTCACTTCTGAAGGAAACAACCCTTATTAGGGCGCTTAAAGTGTGTGATTGTAAGCTTGTTCTCGTCCTAGGGCTATCGAGAATCAGTTTGTAATCTAGCCCCTCAGCATGCTACCTCTCCCTTCCGTATGAGTCGGTCCTCTTCTTTCGCCTCGGGATTCTGGTATCCAAGAAAACGGAGTCAACTTTGAGGAATGACAGAGGCAGACTATGTACACCAGATTGACGGCGAGATTTTTGGCAATGATAGAGAGAACGAGATATGTTTATATCCATCATGTTACTTGTTGCCCAGCTTGGCAAGCAAGCGCCGCAAACCATTCTGTAGAACCCTACGTTCTTCATCGTCATCTGTCCTCTCTATTTGTGCTCGTACAGCTGCAATGGCTTCTAAAGTTGCTTGTGTAAATCGCGCGTCAGCTTGATAGGCTTCAAACCGCATTTTGTCTCGCTCCGCCTCTTCAAACTATTTAGCCACCTCAGGGTTGTGAGGTTTCAATGCGGTTATAAACGTGTACATTCCAGAATGACTGGATTCCATTCCCAAAACTTGTTGCCGCTTTGTTCGCGGCTGCCAAGTATCACTTCCTCCAAAGCCATATCCACGAAAAGGAGCTCCCACACCTTCTTCCCTTCGTGCATCTGAAGCTAATGCACGTGTCGCAAGGAGTTCCAGAGCTGGATATACCTTCAAAAAACAGAAGGCATGCATTATGTAGCTCTTTCCATTTGCAAATTCTGCAAACGCGTCTGGATCCCCTTGCCCCGAAGCTTCGTACCGGGTCAACGCAGTTCCGTACTCACTTTTTAATACGCCATACTTACGTTTCGGCGTCCCTGCATCCCGAATATGTGGTCTTCGGGCCGGATTTAGACTACTTATATCACTCAATGTGACACCTCCAGCTAGAACGCTAACCGCCACCGGCTTAAACTGCCCATCATTAAACAAAGGGGCTATATGTTCTGTCCACGGATCCTCCTGTTCCTGGTCGAGCTCTTTGCGTTCCGTGCATTCAGTGAGCATCTGTCTCGTCGAGGCCATTCGAGAGTCTGCAAGAACATGTAACAGACGGCAGTACTCTACGCTTTCCAACTTTGGCTGTCTTTCTTCCTGCGTGTACGTCTGCTGAGGCTGAGCATCTTGGTTTGGTTGTCCGACTAAACCAATATCATCTTCAAAGATCGGTATATCACCTCTGAGCCACGATACTTCTTCTTTTTTGTCAGAAACTTTACGAAGGCGAACGGTTGTTGAAGGCAGATTTAAGATGTCTGCAAAGTCCCTATTGCTTTCGTGGCTGGAGTTGTTAAGAACCTGAAGTAAATTGGCGATCGGTATGGACCTTTGCACCATTTTAACTGACAGAATCCACATTTTTGTGGCATGTTTGGCGCCATGAGCACCTAAAATGTTTAACAGTCTCAGTGCAACTTTGCATTTAGCGTTGGTGAAATGGTTAATCTTCAATGCGCTCAAGGCCTCCGCTGTTGTCTCGAATGCACTGTCATTATTCGACGGTGTGTGAAAAATTTCTGCCTGATTGCTATGATTGCGAAGTGTTGCACTTGATTGAGAGTGAGGTACACCAGCGTTGGGCTGTCGCGTGTTGTTCTCGGCGCTTGCAGTGATGGTTTGTGGCGATGGTGGACACTCCATGGATGTTAAGGAGGTGCTGGTGAGTTTTGCGAGATAGGAGACCATGCAGTGGAAAGGGATTTTGTTTCGTTGACTGGGAAACATAACGTTTCGCAGACAACAAACAGACGCATTTTGCCAGCACACAAATGTGTCAACAGCTGATTGCTTGGATGCACCTTTCCAGGTTTCGTTTACAGATTTCGTAAACTCCTGGAACGCCCCTTAGGGCCATTCTATGAGTTTACAGATTTGGAAAACGGAAAGGGTCAATCAAGACGTGTGCAATAGTCATTGAACACGTTGCCTTGCTCTCGTTTCCGCAACCGTTTCCGTAGGCAGCTCGATTCGTTTCGCCTTCATCGAAACGGACGCCGATTGCTATTGCATACACTGTTGCAATGCAATCAGTTCTATGCTTTTACAGCGCTTACAACCTCAAATACGTAAATCTCCTTCTATGTCGTGCACTTCAGAATGCGAGGCTCCCAACCACCGTCAATTCGTAGCACAAACGTTTCGAATGTCGGACATTTCAGCGCAGCCCTCACAACCGCAGCCCTTACATCCAACGAGTAATGCGTCAACAGCTGAAGAGGCAGCCACAGATATATCTACAGCTGTAGCCGTTCTACGACAACAAAAGGTGAACAACGAATTTTGCAAACGAGCATTGAAAGCTCTTAAAATCGTTGGGGCATACAATGCCAAGCGTGATACTAAGCTCAACCTGATCGGGACAAAAATGGTGCAGCGCACTGTTTCGTTCTTGGATCTTCAGCGAATCACTAATGATCTACCTGATCATGCAGAATCCAATATGGCTATTCGGTCGAGATTGCCAATGACGACCGTTCGAATTGAGCGGAAGGACACCGGCGAAGAAGTATCAAAATATATTCGAGGAGATATCCCAGTGCTTGAAGATGGAAAGGTTAAAATTGGTTTGCCTACGATGACAGAACATGTAAATAGTTCTTCAGTTACCAACGGTAGAGCCCCCGCGTTTGAAGCGTTAGAATATTGCCGTATACTTCATGTTCTAGCTGATCCACGCATGACTGCCGCGCGGCAGAAGTTGATGGAATGTTTGAACAGGACTGAATTGGACCAGTAGCACGAAGACCCTTGGTGCGAGAAGATTGCTCCTTTGTTTAATGGCATATATTTCAAACCAACTCGAAATACCATCCTTACAGGTGGTGTTACTCTCAGTGATATCAGTTTATTGAACCCTGCACAGCGACCATATGAACGAGAGGGTGGTTTACTGAAGCGTAAATTTTCTGCGTTCAAGAGCCAATACGGCATATGCTTATCTCGCTACGAATCAACTGGACAAGGCGATCCGGAAGCGTTTCCTAGTTTCGCTAACGGAGTCAGTTACATCATGTACGCGCATTGATTTCTTAAATTGCACCATATTCTGCAACCTCTAGCGACCAGAGCACTGGAGGCAGACACGCAACGAGAGGAAGGCGTCAATGAAGGCATATCACCATACGGATTTGGAGGGAATGATGTCAGTCGTAGTCAATACTCATCACGACGTAACAGGCGAGATGTCAATATTGTTGGCATGGACGGGTTTGTTTCTGTTCTTTCTGCTAGACGTGACACAAGTTCTGTGGAAAATGATGAGCTAAAACGCCGTACTCTTCAGCTTGAAATGTTTGAGGCTCACGCTCGTCATACTACTTCTGCATTGGAAGCAATTGGGAAAACCATGCAAATGATGGAGAAAGCTAGAAGTGTTGAGGACAGCCAGTTTTTCAAGCGTGTTCTGGATAAACTTAAGGCTAACCTTGATTGCGGTGCAGCGATGCAATCCAGATCGTGATAGAATGCGAGTTGTTGTTTATTGCACACCACATCAGCGCTTTATTGCCCTAGATTTCTGGCCCGAATCCATTCACCACCATTCAATGCCAAGAAGGTATACCCGTCATCCCGTCCGTGGCGCATTCCCTGTTCCACTCACGACGGTTCGTGACAAAGAGCATGAGAGCGTACTTGACTGGACCATGCCGATTGTTTGCAATTGATGTCACTCTTGTGCTACTTCCGACACTAAGCCCCGTTTAGCTGAGACGTAGGCCACTCTAACCTCCGTGGGTCGACATCTGCACATTTGAATTGGAAGGAGTTCTCGGCTCCCAGCAACCAAGGCCTACGGAAGCCGAACTCATGATGGCTACAGAAGCGCGCACACTCATCGTACTCATTGTTTGCTTCAGCCTCTACCCCAGTCATCACGAACAACCAACCGATCGTTCATTGCATCAACTGCTTCAACTCTTTTTCACCTCGCGTAACAACTCGCTGCAAGGGCCTTTGGAACAATCGTCAAGATGAACATCCGAGTCACGGGGTTTCTCTCGTTCTTTTAGCCTGTGCGATGTGCACTTATTCGCACGCCCAAGCTGTTGCAAGCTCTGAATGTGTCATTACTGAAGACTCGTGCTGAGAGGCGGCTTAGTCTGGATCATGCCTGAAGTATTAAGGCGAGAGCTTGTGTTTGCTGGGTGTGTGTCAAGCGTCATATAAGTGCGACTGTCTGGGATATGAAAAGTGCAAGAGGTCAAGCTGTTCAGTGTACACCGCAATGGAAAACAGGATCCCGATCGAGCGCTTATCTCTTGGATGCCATTTGGCGGCGGGAGCTGGATCATTCACGTCTTTTCACTCGTTTCAGGACACGGTGGAGGCAGCTGTGAGTGGGAAGACGGACGCCCGTCATTCTAACAATTAGGCTACTGCTGAGAGTGTGAACGCTCACGAACTGGTGTCAGAGGTACAGGGGGATGCTGCTAGCATTATTGATGAACTGAACACAATAGACGAAGTGAGGGATCAAATGACTCTGGAGGAAGAGGAAGAAATATATGGCAACGCTAGAACTGTGCAGGGCTCGGTGAAGAATTGTACGGCCCTAGACGTGAGTATAGAAGCCGGTAAAGCGTTCGAAAGGAACTTGAACACTGCTGAGATGGCTGGAGTTTCAGGCAAGGAAGCCGCAAGCCGCCCGCACCCATCCCAGGCGAAGGCGTTTTCGTTGGCAGCGTTGCTCGTGGAAGAACTTTGCTCGCAGAAACGCAGACAATCGATGTCAATTATAACTCATGGAGGCCTAGTGAAGACGGCAGAACCTACAGCACACAGGATGCCTTTGGTCATAACCATGTGCCCGAAGTCTTCAAAGTGTAAGCGTCGCGGAATGATATTCAGCGAGACGATGAGCTTTCCGACTGGAAACCCACAGCGTCATTTGCCCATCGCCTTCGAAAGCTAGGCGCCGAGTCCCGTTTACAGGTCACGTGCACCTTTCCGCGACGCGTCCGTTTTGATCATGGGCTTCGCGTACCGTGTGACAGCAGCAGCTTGATCACTATAATGCTCACTAGCTGGTGAGCGCAATGAATTCACGAAAAGCGCTATGCAAAGTGGCGTAAAGATGACCCAGAGAGGCATGTGGATATGCGACGGATATTCCGAGTGATGTACGGGTGATTATGCTCTTAAGACTGTTCCAAGGACATGTTTGGATATTCAGTAGATACCCGTGTGATACGCGGTAGATGGGCGGGTGTTATGGTTAAAGATGTGCAACATGATGTACGGGTTCTGCCCCATGGATGTAGCAGATGATGTAGCAGTTGATACACGGTGGATAATTTTGCTAAAACTTTGAAAAATAGGGGCATATTACAAACCACTGGATTTTTTCAGAATTTAGTGCGCACTTGAAATATTTTGTTTAAAATAATTTTTATTAATTACTATAATAAGTGACTAAGGTAATGTCACCATTTTTGACACGCTATGGGTGACGAGTCCTCGTCACATGTGTTTCATCGTCACGCCAAAACGTGGTCTAATTCAAGTCACGGTCTACCCAATGACACCACCGAGTCGTACCGAACTACCAAATTCTGGCATCCGCGGATCCAAGAAATGCCTCCTACCACCATGATCCAGGAACGCAATTGAGTGAGAAATCGAGTTGATGTCTTCGACAGTGCGCTTCGTATCACGAAGACTGCCACGTCTCGATCCCGATGATAGATCGACGGAGGGCACTCTAGTTATTCGATCTGTTTTCATCCCATAAACCCAATCCACCCGCACCATGTTCATCATTCTGGTGTAGATAAGCTGCTCCCCGGGTCGGCGAAAAGACACTTTGGCCCTCCAAATTTCATCAATGCAGCCATAGAATACTTCTTTTTCAACCTCACAGCTGTTCGAAATTTCTGGTGCACCCTCCTCCGCTTCAAACACTCCAGCTATCCAGCATCGCTGACGCGCGCGCTGTGTATCTTGTGCGAGTCGCCGTCGATACTCCGACCGTCCTTCCAAATGGACCTCAACATCACCGTCTGATATGAGCGCTTTAGGAAAATGTCGGAGGCTTGCGATGCGAATGTCATAGCTCGTTACGGAGAGGGCACCACGCGCGTAGTCCAGAGCTTGACGGAGTCGCTCAGAACCCTGAACCAAATAACTCCTGCCTTTCATACTCCGCACTGCTGCCTCAGCAACGCCTCCAGAATCCGAAGAGAGCTCGTTACTCTCCGCAGAGAACTCGTTCTGATTGCGATCCTGCAGCTCGAGTGCTTTGTCATTACAGCCTTCAGTATTCCAGTGTGTGCCAACATCAATACGCTCAATATTCGAATGCTGTCCAGGCTTGTTAATTTTCTTATCGAAGCCGCCATTGAACAAACGGAGAGCAAAGAGTGTGTGCGTCTTGTGAAACAGATTGGCCTCGGGTCTATTAGTAGATGTCATCATGTCCCCAAGTCGCCCTGCCACCCGCTCGACTATGAATTGAGAAACATTTCGAAGAGGGCCACACTCCTGTAATATTTCAGGGAAGTGGAGAACAGCGTGGGTCGTTGGCGTTAAGCAAAACGCATGTTCCTCATTCACGTAGAAACTTTCAACGAAGAGGGAGTGAGCGATCTGCAGAAGACTTCTTAATTCCTTGATATGCGACACCGAAGGGCTTGTATCGAAAAGAATATGCGTTATCCTGCAAGTTGCATACCACAGTTTGCTAATGCGAACATCAATTCCCAGTCCTCGGAACAAGACAGGTCCATAGTACAAGGCAATATTCTTGTAGTCCTCCGCCTTAAAACCTGAAATGTAATCGAAAGACTCCGGTGGTCTTCCCCACTCTGCAGGAAACCCCTGGTATCCTCTTGTTAACGATTGGTTGATGTGATGAATTGTAGAGCGGCGCAACACAAACGGTGAGTTTCTTCCGATACATTGTTTGTGGGATCCAATACAAAGCGATGTCACGTGCTTCACCCATCCGAGGATCCATTGGTGCATCGGGTCATATGGAGTTCCTTTGACCACATCGATAGAGAGTTTTGATACCTCTGGACATCTCTTCACACCAGTGCTTTTCTTCAACATCTCTAGTTGGGCACCACTAAGCAGTGATGTCCTTGACTTAAGCCTCCTCCAAACATCCGCCACCTCTTGATGTGTTCTTTGGCGCGGGCATTCGGATGTAATACATGCGCTTCGCTCCCCTAAAAGCTCTCCTGTCATGGCTTGCTTTCTATTCTTTGTTCCCAGCTCCGGTAGTAAGCGCAAAGAGTTTCCAACCCTTTTCGCCTCTTTCTTGCACCTTCGACAAGGATGCTGCGCGTTGTGACCTTTCATGCCAATGAGTTTACTGGCTGCAGGCCAGTCTGCTGTGATAAACAGTACAAACGCATACAAAATCCTCCGCTTTCCATCAGCACAGTGCACGCTGATACCGTTTTCGAGTTCTCTGAGATCCGCAACAACTGGTTGCAAGAAGCTGTCGAACAATGTTTGGTCATGTGACCCTGGCGCAAATGCTGTTATCAATGTGTTCGATGCCTGAAAGCGAAGGCTGCAGTCGAAGTTGAGAACAACAAATATCATTGGCCATGAAGATTTGGTGGTCTTCCGTCCTTTGAAGACCTCAAATCCATCGGAAGAGAAAGTCAAAAAGATATACAAGTCTTCCTCGGGCTTCCAACGGAGTACCATCCTCCCGAACCTCTCCCGGAAATATGTGCCACTGTAGTAGTCCTTGATATATCCACCCTCTTCTACACCACCTGACTGCATGCTGGCCTTTGCTTCGGCACAACCGTCCATTAGAGCCCACAAGGAGTCTTTTTGAGCACATAGGGATTTCAACATCTCGGAGGGTTTACGGTACCAGAACTTCCGATTCGTAGAGACGTTTCGATCACAGGTCTCAGAGGGGCAGAATTCTTGTTCTCTTTTGTGCGTCGTGTACACCGCCACATGTTCCTCGGTACACATCGTACCAAAATGCTTGCCAACAGCCGACTTCGAGAGAGCGTGTCGAATCAAAGCATCATAACTATACCGAGAATGCAAAATGTTTGTTTCGAGTAGAGCTCGAGACTGGTTCTTTGACATTCCGCTGTATTCGACAATGTTAATTATATCCATCAATCTGAGAAGTTCCCTTTCCTTTCCATCATTATAAGAGCCATGCACAAGCACATGCTCCTGCGTTGAAGAATACTCGTATGTGTTATGAAGTGATGAGACTGAATAGTTACTTAGAGTTTTCGAGGAGTTTCCATGAGCTGCTTCTTTATTTGCATCTGATGCTGCTGGAGCATGTTCCTCTTCAAGTGATTCAATGATGGGATTGGCAGAATGGCTAAAATCGATATGTGGGGTCTGGGGGTAACTGCTCTCATCGAAAACTGCCAATTCCAACGGAGTTGGTGAACTTTGTAGGCCAGATAGATTTTCGGGCTGAACATGAACCGAATTGTGAACTGCATTCTTCCTCCTGCTCGAAAGAATTTCACCAATGGGTCCTCCAGTCTGCTTCTGATCATTTTCTTGCGTTGTTCTTTGCTGTGAACGGGAGTTGTGAGTTATTCTGAGCTTTTGAAATTGATCGGGGGCGCGTGGCAGCCTAAAGTAACTACTGCTTGCTCGAGGGAGTGGAGCGTCTTGTGCAAAACAATGGAGTGGTGTTGAAGAAATTAAGTCATTACTAAGATATTCTGGATTGCTGTCTTTCGAACCGCTTGAATGACTCTCGAAGCTTTCTTCGTGCCTTTTGTGAATCGTTTGATCTCTTGGTTGGCCTGTTCTCATATCATTCTCCCAAGAATTCTCATATATAGATCTGGTGGATTGAGTACACTGGGACGAAGATGAAGGCTGGCGTGCTGTGCGACGTCGCTTTGACGATCCGGGCTGTTGTGAGTCATCCATATTGGAACCCTTTCTCATTTCCGATGATTTACAATAGCTTCGAATAAGGGCATATGCTCTCCAACGTACGTGTGTTCATGGATACAGAGAAGGTCAGTGTCTTGTTGAAGTCGGGCCCTGAGTTTTCGTTTCAGATGAATCATAAATGGCGCCATTTTGAAACGAAACTGTACAGATACAGATCGCCTATTTAAGAGCCCAGCATGCCCTCCATTCTCATTCTTCAGAACCTGAGCCTAGAGTTTCGTACTACACGATGGCTCCACTTTTGTAACAATTCACTTTCTTCGTATTCCCGCATCAACTTCTCACGTAATCTACTCCCTGTCTCACAGTTCGAGTATCAGAAATCTGCTTCCTACTGCACTTGAAGCACTTTGCAGATTGGTTCTTGGCAGAGGCAGCTTTCGGACGTCTCAATCGAAGTCATTACTTGCAGCTTTCTCTCTCCCCGGCTGCAGCTGCACTTCTTCGCGATGAGCCCTGTATCTTCAGATTTGGTCCGCAGCACCGCTGACGACAGTGCTCCTCCCCCAAATATGGAACGGAGTATCTCGATTCCTACCCGGATTGAGTCACGCCATAATGATAAGTATGGAGCGGAGGGAAAGGGATCACAGCGCAACATGAGGGAAATCTTCAACCGCAAATTCGCAGAACTGGAGAACAGAGAGTATGACGCAATCAAACCACTCTCAGAAGAATTTGTGAGGTCAGTCATGCGCACTATCCGTGAGCATGTCTATAACGTTCGTCAGCTTGCTGGTATTGGAACGTTAACGTACCGCATACTTCAGAGAGAACATCCTACGATCTTGGTTGAGCTTCGGTCAAAGATTGAGAAACATTATCGCGTTCTCAAATATGCCAAAGGCCAATGGGCAGTGAATATGTTAATTCAGGAGGCCATGCGCAGAGATAGAAACTACAGTGGGACTAGAAGCAAGAAATATACAAGCAGGTCAAGCCCAGTTGTTCAGAATTATTCCGTCCCAAGAGAGAGTTCGCATCAGGCGGTTGGGTTGCCAGGTACGTCTAATGTCGTGGAGACCATGGAAGAGAGAGCTCGCTTAGCGACAAATGCCTCCAACAGAGCGCAAGAAATTCAAGGATCTGAAGATAATGTCAGTAATGAGCATTTGTTCCAATCAGGAGAGGTTGAGAATGAGAGTGGGGCACGAGGCAATGTGCAAATCCGCGAGAATGAAGACGAAATACTACCAAGACGTGTACCTGATGATATTCGCAGAGATGCGTCTGCTGCCACTAGCACCCACAGCGCTATGGTTCTCCAAACACCACATCAACGTACATCTAGAACGCAGCAGTTGAACAGAAGTGAAGTGTTACCCAGACCCCAGATGGCACGTGGGGCTCGCAGAGCGCGGCGTCGATCCGGTTTGACGGGTGGTACGACTCGTCCGCGTGGTTCAATTTGCAAGAGAGTCCCAGGCCAGCGCTGATGATGAACAACATCAACAATGCACCCCAGGGTGATCATTCACAACATTATGTTTTCCACCCCTACCCAAAGCATTCCTGTATCTTCTATGCATTCTTTATATGGATGGCGCAAAGTTATATGTGAATTGTATCACATCTTGACAAAACGTGAACGTAAAGTGACTTCAGATGATGCCATTGCTCGTACATACCTTTTTCTCGAACTGTCTTTGATTTCTACTGTTTCCACATCCACAGTGCTGGTAGTGCCGATACAAACTCGCTTCGCAGAAAGTTCGACTTTCTTTCCTTGCAAGAAATTGCGGCTTGTTCCGTACACTTTCCAAAGCACATATTTCATCGGCAATTGCACAGTCTCAATATTGAATGTACACAGGTTCGTCAGAAACGTTTGTGGCCAGCGTTATAGCCGCATAATCGCTATGAAGGTAGCTCGCAGGTTAGAAAGATACAAAGGCAAAACAAAAGAAAGACGCGCATTTAGATCTTACGTAATGACAGTCTCGAGATTGAAGAAGTTCAAGACAAACATGAGACGAGTTGTCTTCCATATACGATTCCGCATTTGCGTGATGAACTCGAGTTCAGAGAATCAGGTTGAAAACCAGTTTGATCAGCATTGGAGCCATGGTGTTAGAAGAGTGCGGGAGATCTCAAGATACGAGACAAAAGCTCAGAAATGTTGAGGCCAAAAGGAAAGCATAAAGAGAGTAGCAGAAGCTGAAACTAGTATCAGACCTAACAGCAGCTCACGAGAAGTGCTGCAGCCAGTTTTGTGATGGTTTGTATGCGGTGGAGGATCCAGGAAAGCAGCGCGTAGCGGTGCTGCCGGGAAACCATGCGCTGACATTTGTCTTCATTGTGTACAGAACGCGAGGGCCTTACGCGCTTAATCATTGACTAACTTCTGTTCCTGCCGCACGTACGCCACTTCATGAACATGTTATGCCCCTCCTGCATGACCTCCTTCCTCACGTGCTCCAGCGACTGGTGCACGGGCCGCAGGCCGCGCACGCCATGCGGCTGCGCGGCGGCCGCGCTCTCCAGGTTGAGCGGCAGCATGGAGGGGCTCATGTCCACTGACTGATGCTGGCTGCACCAGTACGCGTCGCCCACCTACTGGTACGCCATCTGCAGCATGGCGCGCGGGTGGCTGACAAAGGTGTTCTCGACGGGGCACGGATCGTAGCCGACGGCGTAGAAGGGCGCGGGCAGCGAGAACGACTGTGGCGCGCCCACGGCGTTGTACGTGGCGTGCGCGCCATACGGCGAGGGCGGGGGCGCCTGCGGGGGGGGCTTTGCGAGCTGACGCGGCGGTATTACTGCGCGCAGTACGCGGCATACGGGTTGTAGTCGCCGGAAACGAACTGAGGGGGTAGTTGTACTCGCTCAACATGATCTGTTGGGCGTCAGTGGAGGGAGAAGGACGGGGGGGCGGCGATTGGCTGCGCGGCGCATTTCTGGCAGCGGTGGGAGATCGGCGAGACGGGGGTGGAAGGGAGCCAACAGCGGTCTAACACTGCGCTACGCAAAAAGCGGAGGAGCGCAGCGGCGCGTTGCGCGCGGCCACGCGGCGCGTATCTATAGCGCGGCCTTATTGTTGCCAGGAATCTACGTTGCGAGCGCTACGCGCACCGTGTGACACGAGATGTTGCCCAGCTCGCGCGTGTTTCACAAGTAGCGCTTCCCGCGCGGCTGCGAGTTGTAAGCCGCGTTGCGTGCCGCGCGGCACATCAGCTGCACGTCCCAAGTTGGGACGTGCAGCTGATGTGCCGCGCGGTTGGGACTCCCAACCGCTACCGCCGTCGCCGCCTCCGCCGCCCAGCGCCACTTCCGCGCACCACAGCGTACAGTCGAACGCGTCGCGCCGCGCCGCGCCGCCCGTGCGCCCGCGCAGCTCCGCGCGAGTCCACGACCGCCCGTCGTCCGCGCTCACCTCCACGCGCACGATCGCCTTGCCGTCACCCGAGAACGCGTAGCCGCCCAGCGCCACGCGCTGAGCGCGCGCGTTCACCTCGTGCCAGCAGATGGCCGACACCACCGGCATCTCCTGGATGCTCGGCGCCGCGCCGTAGTCCGCCTCGCCCGCCTCGCCCGCCACGTCCACGCCGCGCACGCAGCGGTAGTCCTTGCGCTGCCAGTGCGACGCGCTCTCCTCCGCCGCCAGCACCACCTTGCCCACCCACTTCACGTTGCGCGCGCCCACCACGCCCGGCACCACCGCCCGGATCGGGTACCCGTGGTCGCGCGGCAGCTCCGCGCCGTTCATCTCGTACGCCAGCACCACGTCGCTCACCCTGCGCAGCACGTCCACCGGGATGCTAGCCTCGTAGCGCGTCTGCGACGCAACGTCCTCGTCCAGGCCCTCGAACCACACGTGCTGCACACCATCCACCAACGCGCCCTTCCCGCTCTGCTGCTGCACGTAGTTTAGCACGTCCGTCAGCCGTGCGCCGCTCCACTCGGCGTTGCCGATGGCGCCCACGTCCCATGTGCCGCCCTTCACCGTCCGCACCTCGTTCAGCTCCGTCCGTCGGTTCCCCGCGCACTGCAGCGCCGCCGCCACCGTACGCTTCGGGAACTTGGTCTTCAGATCTTCGAGCGTCAGTTCGCCGAGCACTTCGCCGTCCAGCCCCACGATCGCCAGCTCGTAGTCCTCGCCGTCGATCACGGGCACCGGCATGTGGTTGCGCACGTAAAACAGATCGTTGGGTGTCAGCTGCGATGCCACCAGAACATCTGCGGGCGGCTCCGCCGTGAAAGGGCGCTGAGAGCGTACGATCAGCTGCTCGCTTCGTGTCGGTTCGTTTGCGTACGCTGCCAGCCCTGCTTGTTTGCTCTTTTCCTGCCGCAGCTTGTCCCATTGTTCATCCACTACCAAGTTGCCCACGCGCATTTCTTCCAACATTTCGTACACAAAGAACTCCTGATGCAGCGCGTATGTTTCGAAAAACGGCTCAAGGGGACCCCCGGCCGCCAGAAGAATTTGATCTCCTCCTGAATGGCCCTCTACAAACTCGGTGATGTCAAACACGCCATCTCCGTATGTGACCAAGATCTTCTCCGCCCCTCGGCCGCATGCTCGCACCTGCGATGCCGGAATGTCTGGCAGTTCAGGAAGACGATTCGTAATCTTCTCACGGATGCTCTTCGGCCTCTCTAGCGGCACTGCGGTCTCAGCAAGCGCGCGTGGAAGCAGACGTTGATACCAAGTGCCGGCTCACTGCCCGTTGTACTGCTGACACCATGACGGCCTGACGTCGCCATGCTTGTTGTAGTTGTACGCTGCGGCTGTCGTTGGAACAAGCAGCGCGGTGGCCGCTACTGTTCTTCGAAAGACGTATCTCGATGCGCCGTACATCTCTTTCCGCAAACTTCCACCGTAGCGTTGGGGCCGCTACCGTCGTACCTTCGCAGATCTGAGCCGACGTGGCATTTCACTGACCCCCAAGTTTTTATCTGGAGCTGATTCGCTGTAAGGAGCCTGAAGATCAACCAAGGGTCGTACCTACATGTATCGACTCTTTTCCAGTTCCCCGTCAAAGAGCCCAGAATGTACAGCCGTAGACGGATCCACTTTCCCTTCCCATCCAAGTTTCCGACTGGCGCTCTGCTCCTATACCTATCCCATGTCCGTACTTCAAGACGCTTCCACCCGCTTTCCGGAGAACGAGCTCTCGACCCCAGAATTGCACGGCTTTCAATGTGTAGGGGGGTGTGCGCTCGTCGATCGCGTAGCAATGTACTTGAAGATTAGTACTTCTGCGTCTCAACCCGTATCTGCAGCTGAAAGCATTGCAAACTTCTCGAAAGACTTTCACCAGTTAGTACTTGTATCAAAATGGCCTTCGCCAGAGGTAAAGGCTCGAACTGATGAGTAGCCCCGTGCAAAACTTCGACAACGTGGCTTTCACTTCTTTCGCCACAGTACAGTCGCTTGCAAAAGTTTCGATCGCGTCGTATTCATATCACTATACAAGTTCGTTCGTTTTGAAACCAATGCAAGTTGTATTACTCAAAGAGTCACGGCAGTACTGGTAAAGAGGTCTCAGTCAACCTTGATCCCGAAATCGCAAGAATTGCTTTCAGCATCACGGGAAGTTGCTGACAAGCCGCGAATTGTACACAGCCTTTCCGCATCAGACACCCCAGCTCTTTCCGTTTTCGCGGTGCCGTTCAGACCCCAGAGCAAGTTCTTAATACTGATAAAAAACTCTACGAACGCAAGAAAATGGCGCCCTCGGCAAGCCGCGCCAACGCTTCATAGTGAACTTGATCCAAATTATCATAATTCCGCGCTAAGATAACCACAATCGCGAAAAGCAAAGGAAGTACAACAAGGTGTTCGGCAATCAAAACAACCTTTTGAAGACGAGAGGCAATCTTATCTTCTTCTTTGCAAAAGTCTCTGTCCGTACCAACGATGGCGTTCCCGACATGTAGAGGTGCTCGTTCGAGAAGCGTATGTACTTGGCGAGGGTCATTCGGTACCGGTAACTTACTGTCCAGTAACGCAGAAGCAATGTATTCATCCAGGCCCGATTTGAATTGTCGTATCGACGGTAACAGACCTTAGTACCAATATGTTGCTCGTCAATCCACTGCTTGGGATGCCACAGATAACGAAGACCAGCAAAGTACCTGGGTCCGTCTTCACCACAATCGGAGTGCAACATAATTACCACAAGCATGCCACTAATAGCCACGTTCCATCCGGCTGCAAACGCCATGACACCATGTCGGAGAGATGGTTCATACTCAATAGCGGCGAGCGCTTCCTGTGCCGTGACGGCATTCGCGCGAAACCACCAGCGGAAGCGGCAGCCTATGAAGATCACGGAGAGAATCAACGAAATTGTGAGGGGCACAATCTCGAACAATGCATAGCTTGAGCCCATATTTGAAACCGGGATCCACGAGATGCGACTTTTTGTTACAACGGCCAGCGTGAAATACACATCCGAAAGTGTCTACAACACGCCGGCGGCAAACAAACAGGGCGCAACAAACTGCAAACGTAGAAATTCACGCTCCAACGCATCACGCAATTCTAAGAACGATAGTAGTTCTGAGCACAACACGACAGAGATCTTTACAACTCCAAACGCAAGCAAGATATTCATCTTTCTTCTGGACAAGCGACAAGAATCAACTGATTCAAGACATAGAACGCCTTGCAAGGTAGCCAGCACAACCACCAGTGTCGCCAACAAAGTAGGAATCGAATCCAGTTCAGCCACAACATTTCTGAAGCCACCGAGAGGCTCGCCAGGCTGCAATCGCTCCATTACGCGTGTCTCGTCCGAATCGCTTTAGGCCCACAGCCGTGGCGAAGGAAGAAAGCACCCGCCGTGCCATGGTGGTGCTGTGGGGGGTATGGGTTCGCTGGCAGGCGGAACACCGATTGGCCGCGCGGAGCCCTTGGTTTGAGCGAGAGCTGAAACGGCAACGATGACGAGTGTGTCCCTCCGTGCTTGGAACAGGCCAAACAGCTGCACGTCCACTGTCACGCAAATTTTGATGTTATTCTTGTTTTGATACAGTTTGAAAACGACAATAGCGAAAGAATCTATGGATTGCTACAAAATACTGCATGCGGTATTATTTCTCAGAGAGAAATAATACCGCATGCAGTATTTTGTTACACATGTAGGCCAAATACTTGTTTCTTAATTCCTTCTTGAGGCAGTTCTAGGGACGTCTACTGCAGTAGCATATCTTTCGCACATCAAGAATGTGGCAGGGGTATCTAACGCATATCCTGAGGAGTCAAATAAATTTGAGTAAGATTATTTGGGATATCTTACGTGTATTTCACGGATATCCACTAAATCTACAGTATGTCAACCGCATATCTCCACGCCATCCAACGGGTATCTAGGTACTTCTCTGGGTGACTAGTGGCGCCGTGTTGGCTGAAGGGTATGCCAGGGTGTTTGCTTGCGTGCCCATCTTGCTGCGCGCCGACGTTGCCGATAATATTTTCAACCTGGGCTTGCAAGAGGTGAGCGAGAAACAGCCGCATGTTTACGTCGCCGTGGGTATTACGCGACGCTCGGGTTCAGAGAAGGGGCTCGGCTATTATCACCATCACCTGTCTATAGAACTTGCAGAAGGCGATATTCTTGTGGAACTTGCTCTTGTCACAGACGCACCGTGTTGCAGTGGGCACCTCGTTGATCATTGGGCTGCACATCAGGCGAAAGCAGGCCGTTCCCACAGACGCTATGCCACATAAACAAAAGGGCAGTAACCAAGCGTCTGCTGCGGCGTCTATCAAGAAGGTGTGGAAGCTTGCCGTGCTTCTGATGGAGCAAATGAAAGACAGCACGAGGTTGAGCGCGTTCGAGCGTTGCGATGGCGAATTGACATCGTTGATGAGGGCAACGCATGGTTGATAGATGCTGTCAGACGCCTGAATACGAGCGAAACATCAAATCCAACTGCGACAGTTGAAGGCGCGCAGGATGTCACCCCGATTTTCGCGTTGCTTCACACCACGTCTGATCCGCGATTGAGACACATATGAAACGTGCGTCCATGTTCGACTGGCCGTGTGAGAACGCCAAGAAGTAACTCGCGAACGATTTGCGCGAGCTCGCTTTGGTGTCCAGCGTGAATCGAAGCGCCACTGCAGAAGCAATGGCGAAGGGATTTCCGAATGATTACTCTCATCATCATGTCACTGCAGAAGGTGTAGCATCAAACTCGATGTTAACGGCAGAGATCCTTCAGACGAGCAAGCCGGGGTACACAGGTCGCGTAGTCACGCCGATAATTATCCCACACAACGAGGCAAACTGGGGGCTATGGCAAGACTTTACTCAGCAGTATCCTGACCGTTTCAGCAAGAGTGTCGTTTTGTGAGGCGGCCCTGCTCCTCGCGGTCACAATGTCATCTATGGAATGTTCGATTACGTCTTCAAGCTCAACTCGCAGTCCAAGTCTTGGTTTGCACTCTAGCCCGCATGGAATGATCAACGCGGACGACTTGCAACTTGATGCCGATATGGTTGCCCCGTCTCGCAATCAAGGAGGATTTCAAATGATCGGGTCCGGTCGTACCACGATTGAAAGTCCTTCCTATATTGAAGCTGTCCGAAACACCGTACAGGAGCTTCAGCTGGATGCGCTGGTCGTCGTGGGTGGTGATGACAGTAACAGAAATTCCATGAAGCTTGCCGAGGATTCCTGTGCTCACGGGTTTGAATGTTGTGTCAATGCTGCCACCGAGACTATTGATACGAATTGCGTAACCCCCAGATTCAGGTGTCGTTCGGTTTTGACACCGCCTCCAACAATTACTGCGAGAGCGTTGCCAGTCTTGCCTTTCATGCTGTCTCTGCTCGCAAACCCTACCACTCTATTCGAATTATGGGACGATCAGCTAGTGTTATTGCTATGGAATGTGCTCCGCGAGCACATCCCAATCTTTGCCTTATCGCAGAAGAGGTCAGATACAACAGCACTACTCTCACAGATATTTCTGGTGAGCTTTTCACCCTAAATCCCCTAATCCCCCTAATCCCATGCATGAGCAACACACATGGTGTCATCGTCCTTCCAGAGGGTCTTGTAGAGTTCATACCCGATGTTGAGGCGCTCATCTCTGAACTGAACAAAATTATGGCCCACAGTGAAAAGCATCTCACGCGTGACGAAATCACAGCTGCCCTTTCTGCGACCAATGCTGAGCTATTTTCGAAGCTACCGGAAGCAATCGCGAACCAACTAATGCTCGAACGTGATCCTCATGGCAATTTTCAGGTTGCCAAGATCGAAGCGCAGCGTCTGCTCATTGGTATGGCTCCTGCCAAACTGTCAGTGCTTACGAAGCCAGGATTATTCAAAGTCAAGTTCTCTGGCGTCCCGCATTATGTATGCCATCAAGGAAGATGTGTCATGCATTTAAACTTCGACGCAAACTACAACTATGGTCTGGGAAGAGTTGCTGCCGCTCTGTGCTTCAATACAAGCACGAGATATGTTGGCACGTTATCCAACCTCAGAAAGGCACCCTAGGAATAGATCTTTGCAAGCTTCTTTCTCACAATGATGATGAAAATTGAAAGAAGGCACGCTAAGGAAACGACTTTCATCGAGAATATGCTGGTCCATCTTGAAGGTGCCCCGGTCGTTGAGTTTGCAGAAAGCAGAGAGTCTTGGAAGCTGGGCGATGAGTATCGCAGTCCGGGAACGGCACAATACTGGGGACCGACGGCTGATGTTGTTTCTCTCTCTTTGCAATTGGAACCTGCTGCGACTACCCAGTAGCTTTGCTTTTCATGAACCCTGCATTTCCACTTGCGATGATTTGCTTTACCTTCGCAACAGAAAAAAACGTCGCTGTGCGGAAGTTTGTAATCGATTCGACAGGACTGGAAACTCAGACAGTGAGCATTAGGCCTCCTTGTGGTTTTAGTGAACATCTTCAGCATCGTACGCCGCACGTATTTTAGAGAACAGGAGATAAGATTGTTGAGCTAATGGTAATACTCGCCGAAAGTGTCATTGAATGGCGCCACTGCTTCGCGTTACTGCGCTCGGGAGAGCCAGGAACAAATTTCACCTTGTGTACCGCAGCTGTACGTCTCATAGCAAACATGCGCGAGGGTGCGCTTCCTCCCCCGGAGTGGCAACACCTCCAGCGGCGAACTGATCGACTGGAAACCTCCCAGACACCTGTCTGCGTCCCAAGAGATCCAGTGAAGCGCCGATCTTCTTTGCAAACATGTAGAGCCCATCGTCATCCATGGCCTTCAGGCTGCAAATCTGGCTGTTGACCGCACCCCTCTGCAATGCGACGAAGCACGTCACCCAGGATGCGACAGTCGCAAACAAACGGCACAGCAAAGCTGCGCTTCTTGATGTGGTGCAGGTCGTCAATCACAATGTCCCGCAGAATCTCATCTACAATGCAAGCAGACTACCTTCTCCTAAGGAGATCTACTCGCTGGAGTTTATCGGCAATAATATCACGCAACTCTGATCTTTCCCTCCACCTATTTCTGGATCTCACGTTGTCTCTCTCCATATGACAGAGATCTTGAAAGTGAATTACAGGAACACCTGAAACAAAGTTTTCTTCATGATTTGGAGGCACTTCGAAGGCATCACTGTCTGCATTATCAATAATAAAGTTATGGAGCGTGCAGGCAACCATAATAATCAAAGTGCACTTCGGCAGTGCATACCGAAGCGCGGACCAAAAGATACCAAACCTAGATACAAGTATGCCAAAAGCCTGCTCCACACAGATACGATAAGATGAATGATACGCATTAAAAGAGTCCTCCTTCATTGACAAGTTCTTTCCAGGATATGGAGTCACAATTCTGTGTTCATTAGAATACGCGTCATCACCAAACACTGCAGCCCAACTGGGCAGCGTATTACCAGTCAGTAGCTGATAGAGCTCTGTAGCGCAGAACGCCGTTGCGTCCTGAGTCTCACCTTCATGCCTTGCTGATACAAAGCAAAATTTGTAGTTGGCTTGTACTGCAGCTTGAACACAGATCGCAAAGAATCCTTTCCTGTTGAACTACTTTTTAGGATCAGCAACGTAACGTAGTTGAGGACGGCGAATCTCTACAGCAACGCTATCAAGAGCTGCAATAACCCCATGGAATGGGCTTCGTCGCATTTCCTGAAACTGTTTCGCGTTAGCTCTACACTCTTCTTCAGTTACTGGAAACGAAATACGAGGTAAGCATTTGTCTAAAGCCAGAAGTGTCTCATTGAAAATACAGTACACAGTTGATTCCGATATGCCGTATGGCCATCCGACATCTAAATAACTCGCACCAGCAAGTAGACGCATTGTCACGCAGAGCATGACCTCAACAGAAACGGATCGTGCCAAGATGCTTTCATCACGTTGTAGTCGTTTCAAAGAAGTAAAAATCAAATGATACAAAGTCATGAACTGTGCCTTCGACATTCTGTGCATACGTCGAAACATAAAGTCTGTTAGAGAAGCCATGTGTTGCAGAAAATTAAACCGAGTACGAGCACGGATAATGCGCAGGTTTGGACGATCGTCATTAGAGGAAGATTCTGCGGCAGCACATAAGATTGAGCATAAAATATGTAAACAAACTTGATGCTTATAGTTTTCTTTCTGTATATGGCAGCGTTCACGACGTTTTCGACAGAGCAGAGGTGGGCTTTTCATCGTGTAAGAGGTGAAGACAAACACACTGAATCTTCTCGAAGTGGGCTCTGTTGATGAGTGCACACGATAGACGTTCACAAATCCGCGGAACTCATGTAACAACTGTGCATAGGAAATTTGGAAATCTTTTTTTTTCGAGTTTCCTATTTCCTGATTCATGAACTCATACAATGGCCCTTAGGCGCGTTCTACGAGTACAGGAAAGTAGAAAATCCGAATTACAGTAAACTTGGATTTCAGATTTCCGAAGCAAATTGGTTCTATGACCTTCTCGCACACTAATGTGAAAGAAGAAGGTATTCTTCTTCAGAGCAGATTCAACAACACAACTGCTTAACCGTTGGGATTATCATGGCCGTTGCAAACCGCATGATACGTCGAAGATTTCTCCAACGTGTTCGCATACTTCGCAAACGCTCCAGACGCATTCCACGCAAGCTATTGCGAATTCAAGAAATGGCTCTAATACACTGCTTGATGCAACGGCTGGCAGAGAATAAGAAACTGCGGACCGTCGTGCCGCGTTCCCCGTTTTCTGTACAACATCATATTGCATCCCTGCCCGACCATTATTTTACCCGAATGTACCGCTTGTCAAAGTCGCAGTTTAACGTTCTCGTTGTTACTATGAAGATCAAACTACAGCGAAAGCAAAGAACCAATTCTACATCATGCCCAGCGGTTACTGTCGAGGTAATGTTATTTGTAACCTTGCGCATCCTAGCAGGAGCGAGCTATCTAGATGTTGCATGGCCCTATGGAATAGGCTTCTCCACGATTTACGCTGTATTCCATGAGACTTTAGCTCACTTAGAATCTATGCTTCCCGAAATACGGTTTCCGCAAACCACTGAAGATTGCAAGAGAAGCGCACGGAATTTCCGAGGACTGCGAAAAACACCATTGTATGGTGTCACTGCTGCATTAGATGGGCTCGAAATAGAAATCCGCAAGCCGCGCTTAAGTGAGGTTCCCGACCCACGCAAGTATTACAACAGAAAAGGATTCTTTGCCGTCTGTGTTCAAGCTGCTGTTCTCGCAGATTATCGCTTCTGTTTTGTTTCCTCCAGGCACTCCGGAGGAACTCACGACGCTACCGAATTCGCTTATACTATGCTTTACGAGCTGCTGAAAGGGACTACGTTGCCGGCTTGGGCTGCAGTGATAGCAGACGATGCCTACTCGAATGAGCACAGAGTGCTCACGCCATATCCCGGTACGGGATTCAGCGGTAAGGAGGACACATTCAATGCTTACTTGTCATCATGTAGAACTGTTGTAGAGCAGGCTTTCGGAATGTTGATTTGTAGGTTTGGTATATTCTGGTCTGCTCTTCGCTTTCCACTTCAAACTGTGAGCGAGATTATAATGGTGGCGTGCAAGTTGCACAATTTCGTTATCGATAACGCAGATGAGACGCTGTTTGACACACTTGCGTCTCAAGATGAGAATAACGTAAAAGGGGATCCATTTGTACATTTCCAGGACATGCTTCACCTGGAACAAGAGAGCATGAGGCACAGAAATAGAAGTACAGAGTTTTCTACACTGCGCGATAATGTGGCTAGTGCACTACGGAATCTGGGATTCGTTCGTCGTAGAACCCGACGTACTACGCATTGATATGCTAGAAAGCAATATGATACCGTCGTTGGATGTCGTCTTCCCAAAAAGGTCCAAAACTGAGGACAAAGCGGCGTTCCACTTTATGCAGATTCTTTCCTCCAGATGCGTGGCTGTTGATCGCAGTTTTGTCTCCGCCGTGTCTCGGGCTGCTCCTAACAGTCGTTCGTTGCTAACCAATCTTGCTCAATTATGCGCTGTACGTACGAAGCAACCGCCGTCATCAGCTTCTCCGATTTTTATATAAGAGGGCATAATAACGTCTTAAAAATAGCCGTTGCCTCCTCGTACACGCCGCTTTGCTGTTCAACATACGGAGATGGAACACGCACTTTGTGTAGCTGTACCCAACAGACACAATGTGGAGCGGCATTGGAGTCGTGCTCAAGGAAGATCCAGTGCGGTCTGACACTGCTTTGTCGTCGGCATCTATCTTCACATTCGTGGCATGCGTTGGTGTTGGTGCTGCAAGCGCTATACATGCTCTCATGAGTTGGGTAGGAGCAAACTTTTGTGAGCAGGATTCTGGTACGCCACAGTTCACATACACGTCTAACCATTCCGCTATAGCGTCGCTTTTCACATCTGCCACCAAGGCTATTGCAGCGGCTTCATCGATTGTCCCAAGTGTCTGCTTTTCTGCGTATGGCAATTTGAGAACCTTGAATATACCCCTCTTTGAGAGCAGTCTTCCACTGACGGGACCGGCGCGTACCCTATAAGAACTTTTTTCAAAATTGTGAACGTAACGTGAAGGCAATCAGATGTTGCGGACCCCCACATTACATTCATTAAGCCTTCCGCGCGACCTCCATTTTGGCACGGTGCATATTAAATTATCAATTTCTTCAATTTTGTGAATATCATATGAGGGTGTGCTGAGGTTGTTCTCATTCCATGATAGGCTGTTCTGAGTGCGTTATGACACTCGCAATATCCTTTCCCACTCCTCCTACACTCACAGCACACTTCCTTTTGGCACCCTAAATGAGGCCATAGGAGGCGATTTTAATCCTCTATTGCATCACATAGTGCGCTCCTATTTTTGAAAACCCATCCAATTTACATCCGCGCGTGATCCGCAAGCCGCAAAAATTTCTTATAGGGATATTTCAAACTCCTACATCATGCATCTCCTTCGCTCGCCGACACACAAGAGCGCAATGAACATGCCAGAAGAAGATATGTTCAGCTGGATGAAGAAGCGTTTTGTATGGCACATGGAGCTATTCTACGCAGTAACGCTCGACTGAATGAGAGACTCGCTGCTGGAAATGCTTGGATAGACACAATGCATATTGCTTGTATACTCTCATAGTGCACACGTACAATCTATTCGCAGGTCAGTTGCGCTATAGAAGGATCCGGAAATGATGACCACGCTGCTTTCTGACATGACAAAAACGGAAATAGTTACAACTGGCGTTACTTTCGGGCTCATATTTAGCGCTTATGTCATACCGGGCGATTACGGATCGGCAGGGAGAAAACAAGCGCTACCCGTAACTCGGTGGCAGCAGGAGCTCAGCATGATAGAAGAGCACATGATGAGCTTATGTAAGGGCTGGTGTAAGATATGCTCCTTGTTCCTGTCTTTCAGTTGCGGGCGTATGCTCATGTGGGAATGAAGTCAAGAGCGTTAGATGAATTTTGAGCGTATCTCCAGGGCTCAAAGTCAGCCTCAACTAAGAGAAACGTCATATGTGGCATGTAGATCGAAGACGCTTTTGATCAGATGATATACAATTTCGCCAACTGTCGAGAATGCAGACCAGATGGGCCCAAGGCAGCAATATATCTCTATGAGGAACTGAGTGAGTACCAGAAAACCTGGTCTCCCTGTTTGCTGCGTACGTTAGGATGCGCGACACGCACAGTGCGATAGATTGTGCAAGGAAGTTCGTCGACCACGGAAGTATGACCTTGTCGCAAATAGGAATCGTACATCTTCTCGGAGCTATTGAGGAGCTCCAAGATTTAAAAGCGTGGTGGAGCGTTCGAAATCTCTTGGTAGACAATAAAGAGTTTCTGATATCCCCTGAACGTCGACCAGAATGTTAAAGAAGTTATTATCAGGTTTGCCAGGCGCCACCGACCACAAGTTTGTGACGATATGATGTCAAATGGCGGTATTGAAGTTTTTGAACTCGAGTTCATCTTGAAGAAGAAGGAGTTCCTTCGATTCAGAACTCAAATATCCAGGACACTGCAGTAGCAACAAGAGGAGACAGGGGTGAATGGCCTTGTAAGAACGACCATCACAACTGACACTCGGAAGTGTGATGAGACAGAAGCTAACTCATCTTCAAAACGATCTAGGACCCTTCATGGAAACTCTTTGCTTCCACTGTAGGGATTTCCACCTTGAGTTCATCGAAAAGATGAGGACAATAACACTTTTACAAGGCATAATTAATTCATCTAATTTGGCTCATGAGCAGTACAAGTTGGCCTTTCGATATCTCCACAACCTCTGCTGGATTACGCTTCCGAGGTTTCCGTTGTCCTTTTCCATCGGTGCTCAAGTCGCTGTTCGCATCCGATGGCAAATTCGTTGCGGAGTATTGGTTTAGCTGCTCTGATCGCATCTTTTTCAGGTCGAGGGCCATAGGGCCCGTAACGCCAGTATTATTAGCGCCCTCATTAGAGAGCTTCGGTTTTCGTACGGCAGTTGTTGAGTTTGGAGTTCGGAATCCTCAACGGGTTGCTTGCACTTGCTTCGTCTTCAGCCGACGCTTACATCTTTGCGGTGATGCCCCCGATACGCTGATATGTTCCTGTTTAGAACCCTCAGAGCGCTCTCCGGATCTGCGCTTATCTCTTTCTCTGCATTATCCACAATAATGGTGCGAACAGTTTTGTGCTCTTTTGCATCTGCTACTGCTGTTGGCTGTTCCTCGAAACCTGCAGTCGAAGGCGTGGTGAACCCTTCGCTTATGCTTGGTGTGACGAACCCCTCGGCCTCGAATGATGGTTTGATGTCCTTCGATCTTTCTCGCAATTCGAGGTCTCCCTATAAGAAATTTTTTCAAAATTTTGAACGTAACATGAAGGCAATCGGATGTTGTAGACCCTCACATTACATTCATCAAACGTTCCGCGCGACCTCCATTTTGGCACGGTGCATATTAAATTATCAATTTTTTTAATTTTGTGAATGTCATATGACTGTGTGCTGAGGTTGTTCTCATTGCATGATAGGCTTTTCTGAGTGCGTTATGACACTTGCAATATCCTTTCCCACTCCTCCTACACTCACAGCACACTCCCTTTTGGCACCCTAAATGAGGTCATAGGAGGCGATTTTAATCCTCCATTCCACCACATAGTGCGCTCCTATTTTTGAAAAAGCATCCAATTTACATCCGCGCGTGATCCGCAAGCCGCAAAAATTTCTTATAGGGTCTCGTGCGAACAGGGTTGTAGGAGAATAGGTTGGTTGCTAAAGAGGTTCAGCACTGGTTTTTGAAGGCTGGTGTTCCGGAATTGGTCTGCATCGGCTTAGCTTCTTTCGAGGCTTGCTTGCGAGACGGTTCTTCGTTCGGTAGACTCCTTATGTGAAAAAAAGCAGTATGGGAAACACTCTGTGGACATCGTAAGATATGTTCAGCAGAGTTAGCCAGATCATTTCTGTAACCGTGAGCAGTCGTTGTACTCTTTGCAGCAATCGATGCAGGTTCACGACCCAATTTAGGCGGACTCACCGTTGGCACTAATGGTTTTCGGTGCGCATAACTCTGCACTGAAGCGGTACAAAAAGCCCCCAACGGACCACTAGAGGTTTTAGGCGAGCTTGCGGTGTTCAAGGCCTTTTCCAAAGCGCGCGAAAGCAGTGGTCGAACAATTGTCACAATGGTTGGGTGTGCTGTCTTTGACGAAAACCGTGTGGTGGGGAGTATATCTTCGTGCTTATGTAGCTATGGTGGTGTGTTCTGCATTGACGGTTCTTGCCCTAGTTCTTCAGCTGTGAAGCATATCAATGCGACTTATCCGTCTGCGGAACTGACAGCTACGCTTCGACCAACCCTGCTCCCCGTCAGATCTGGTTTTGTCAGTCACGTGAAGACCGTTCACAGTCGCAAACGGTCTCTGAAAGTTTTGTGTATCGTAGAAGAAAACTTAGTCTACGCAGAGAACGTCGAAAAACATTCGGTGTAACCTTGACGGTTGATCTCAATGTTAGTGGGGTGGACGATGACGCTGATATTGAGCAGAAAATCTCTCTCGGCGCGCCCAGAGTGTTTACAAAGCGCTACAGAATAGAAAGACGTCTCACCTCTGAAGCCGAAAGCGGAAAGATCATGACGCTGAAGTTTGCGGGTTGGAGCATGTTTGGATGCTTCAGCCGTGAAGATGAGAAGCACGAAGTGCTTGCGTTGCACTACGAAATAGACGCTGATCCCTTTATATGGTTAGTAGTGCGGAGACGCCGCGGCCAGATGATGATCTCATATGTGATCACGGTGGTGATTTGGAAGTAGTAAAATGATCCCGTTACGCTGTGGTCCGCACTGGGTTCCAAGCTTATGGCTGTACAAGAACGATGGACGAGGGTTACCGTTATCGACATATGAAAATATGGACGAGTACATGCAGATTGTCATTCGACCATGCCGAGCACTTGTAAGTTGTTGTGCTTCAGATATGAAGGCAGTCCTTGGAGGTGAACCAAAAAGAGATGGGTCTGGAAGTCGGGGAAAGATCCCGGAGGTGGGGCCATCGGACTCTTTCTCTGAGTCCTGAGCAGTTCAAAGTATCATACGGCGAAGGCTAGGTTATAGTATTGACAGAGATCACGGGACAAAGAGAGGTTGAAAATTGAGATAAACAAAGAGGAACAGAGGTACTACACATTCATTGGATTCTGAAGTTGTCTAAACCATTTGCGAAGAGTGCGTCGGAGTGCAGTGCAGTTCTGGCGACTTGTGACTTGGGTTTCTTCATCATCGAAAATTCGGATCTGATAGCGGAACTCGATATTGTCTTTCGGTTCGTTTGTGAGTTTAGGATACAGAAGAGTTGCGACATGCACCAAGTCTGCTTCAGCGTGAAACAGAGCGTCCGGAACCTCACTGCTGCGAGGGACAGAAATGAAACCAACGGGAAACCCGGGCATGGTTTACTCTTCGCCCTCGACGCCACCCTGCTTGCGTCTCATCCAGACGGTGTACTTCGGCAGGCCAGCGGCGGCCATCTTGTCGCAAGGCGAGGCGGCACTCTTGCAGCGCTGTTCACCAGCTTGCGGGGTGCCCTCGGGCCTGATATGGGAGGCGACAAAGCCCTTCTTGAGGGCGGCGTTCATGCCCACAACGGAGCGGTAGGATGCAGAAGAAGGCAATGACAAGCTCCAACGTGCTCTTTCTTCTACAAGTATTCAATCAAATTCAAGGAGCTACATCTTCTACGAGGAAGAACCGCGAGCCAAGCTGCGAATTGAGCGGCGCAAACGTTCCTGTAAAGCACTCTTCTCTTCGTCATCAGTAGCTATTTCTATCAGTTGCTTTGTTCGTTGTATTCCATTGTGGCATTCTGCCATCGCTCTTTGGCTTCAAGGGTTTCGTACATCATCTTGTTGCGCTCAGCCACTTCAAATGCTCTAGCAATTTCTTTATCTTGTGGCTGTAGCGCAGCGACGAGAGACTGATATTGATGATTATCATCAGTATGAGCCGTTTTCTGCCTCTTCACCTTCCCATGGTAAGCAGTTCCTGATCCACTTCTACTTGGACGAACTCCCTGCCCTACACCTTGCTCGAATTGTGCATCTGAGCGCAATGCCCTCGTCGCAAGAGAGGACAAAAATGGTTGCACTTTCAGAAAACAATGTGCATACATTATGTATGACTTTCCATCTGCAAAACTAACAAATGCTTCAGGATCCCCTTGCCCTGAAGCCTCGTAACGTGAGAGACATGTACCGTAGTGGCTCTTAAATTCCCCAAACTTGCGCTTAAGAAACCCACCTTCACGCAAATGCACTCGACGGGATGGGTCAATCATGTCGATATCACTGCGACATACACCACCGGCAAGCACCGAAATAGGATTGGGTTTAAAGTTCGGATCGTTGAATAATATGGCAATGAATTCCACCCATGGATCATCTTGCTGAACATCTAGTTCTTCTCTAGTCAGACACTGCATCAGCTTCTGACGCGTCGATGCCATCCGTGAGTCTCCTAGAACATGCAAAAGCCTAGTTCTACAGAACTCATTGGCTCTAAACGCTGGCTGTCGGTCCGGCGTCTCATGAGAAGAGACTACCGCCGTAATTGAGGGTTCTTCAACTGCTATACCATTTTCTGTTTCAACGGGAATGTCTCCTTTAATCCAAATAATGCTTTCCTCTCCTCCCAATATCTTCTTCACCCGCACCGTAGTGTACGGCAACGAATTTAGTCGATAATAATCAGGTTCGCTATAATTACAAGCGCCATCTACCATATTTGCCAGCATCGATATTGATATCTGTCTCTGTACCATTTTAGCTGCCAATATTTTGCGCTTAGTTGCGTGTTTAGCGTTCTGTGCGCCAATGATGCGCAACTGTTTCATGCCTTGTTTACAATGCATGTTATCATACTGTGCAGAAATTAGCAGGTTGATTGCTTCGTCGATGGTTGTGGGAATCGTTGTTGTATAGCGAATAGTTTGAGAGCTTCGAGATGCTGTCGGGTGTTGCGTAGGGCCATCTATGGCGGCTGTGAGAGGTCGTGGTGTAGTATGGTCGCCAGGGTCCTCATTGTTCTGATGTGTTACCATTGATGCAATCGATGTTGGTGAAGATGATGAACATCGTTTGCATTATGGCCGTCAATTCCTTTCACGTCCCTTTTCCGTCTTTCATCTGCGAAAGAAAACCTGTGCCAGTGAAACAATGAAGTGAAAGAGCCACGACATCAACGTGGGTCTTTTTTACTGGTGCTCTTCATCTTACAGCTCTGTGATTTACAATTTAGTTAACTCATAGAACGCCCCTTAGTGACGGGAAGCTGAACGTTTTCTAATTTCTTTCCGACTGTTCCCGCCCCCGGAATGTAAGTTCGAGGAACAAAGAAGAGAATTTACTGGTAGCGGATGTGAAAGCGGAAAGGCAGATCTTGATCAGCGCCGACGGCGGCGCTGATCTTGGAGCTTCTTGCGTCCCGCTCGACGCCGGCGGAAGCGATCAAGCTTTTCGCCCTCTCTTTCAAGCTTATCGCTCTCATTTTCATCGCTCTCTTTGTCACTCTCGCTCTCTTTTTCACAGCCGCCGTACGATCGTTCACCGCATCGCGGCGGTGCCAACGCGGACGAGTACACGGCAGACGATGCCCTCAAGATCGTATCTATGTAGCTTGCGCTGGAAGATCTGATGGATGTGATCTTTGATTGTGAATCAGGGATAGTGTAGATGGTGAATGCGATCAAACTCGTCGTTCTAACTTTCTCTCTGTGATCCGTGCGGACCGATGGCGGAACTCGTCTCGCCATCGTCGGCGCACTCGCCTTTATTGGTGTGGTGCGCTGCGTGGTTTGCACGTGGTACACGCGTGCTGAACGGCGTGCTAACTGACTATTTCATCTGGAATCGCGCTGGCGTCTTGTGAGTGTGGCGCGTGCTAACAGACCCCCCGACGGTGGCGCGTTTCCTGATGGGTCGGAGCGGGAGCATCTTAACGTTGGCGGCAAACTTTTGCGGGCGTTGCACTTTGGTAAGAATGTCGGCTCGCATCTGGTCTGTGGGACTGTGCCGAACTGCTAGAGAGTTGTTTCGTACGTGGTATCGCAGAAAGTGATGACGCAGGTCGATGCATTTCCTCCGTTTGGTTGCTCCACTTTTGAGAGTGGCCAAGATGGCTGCTTGGTTGTCGAGTATTATAGGAGTCGGTTGTGGAGTTTCAAAGCCCAAGAAGTTGAGTATTCGTCAGAACTTGAGCGTGTCTCTGTCGGCGTTAGTAGCGGCTGTATATTCCGCTTCTGTCGTTGATAGTGTCGGCACGGGTTGCTGTTTGGAGGACCAGTGTATCAGATTGTGTTGGAGATAGTGGACTGCGCCAGAAGTGGACCGTCGGTTTGAGGTGTCGCCTGCGAAGTCGGCATCACTGTATGAGGTGAGAGGGTTCGTGGTGACTTCGCAATTTCTGTGCTGGGATAATAGAGGCCGTGTGTCGCGGTTTCTTTCAGGTATCGCGCGACCGACTTGATATGTTTCCAGTGACGTTCTGTGGGGTTGGCCAGAGCAAGGGCTAATTTAGAGGTTACATACGCAATGTCGGGGCGCGTGCAGTACGCGAGCCATCTGAGGCATCCTACCACTTTGTTGTATAGCGCTTTAGGTTTCGATGATGTTGTGTCATCTTCGTTGGGCGGGTGATACCCTAGGCTGGCTGTGTAAGGGTGCTTCTTGCCATTGGCGTTTTGGACACCAAGAAGTTCTAATATCTGTTGTACGGTGTGTGGTTGAGAGATAGATACCGAGCCGTTCTCGTGTGCGTTGATGTGCCAACCGAGTTACTGTGTGGGGGTACCTAGCCGTTTGATGTCGTACTTGACTTGGAGTTGGCGGTAGAGCTGATCTATGAGATGCTTTTTTGTCGCTGTAACTATAAAGTCATCCATATTTAAGCAGATGATGATGGATGTGGTGGGATTAAATCGTTGAGTGAAGAGAGCGGGATCATCCTCCGATTGGCTGTAGCCCAGACTGATGAGGTATTCCCACGCTTTGGTGAGAAAGTTGTGTTCTTGCTGGTCGGGTCCCATATAGGTTCAGCATTAGTTGGCCTCGTGTAGTGGGGTGTTTGAATGTACCGTCGAAGTTGGGGTGTTGTGGGACGAATACTGGCTTGTCGTGCGTGTATGGCTCATGTGTGTACGCGGACGTGATGTCGAAATGTTCCAGTTCGAGGTTGTGCTGCGCTTTGAGTGCCAGTAAGAGGCGTACAGTAGATTTCTCCGGAAGGTGTGCTGCTGTCTTGAATGGGTTGAAGTCGACGTGGGGTATCATTTTATCTCCGCGAACGGAGCAGCGTGCTTTTCGTGATTTGATTGCTCCGTTGGGATCTCGTTTGTATCGGTATGACATTGTTAGTGGTATCAGGCGTTTGGGAAGTTTTTGTTTGGGAAGCCATTTGATGGCTTGCAGTTTGTCCAGCTTTGAAAGTTCCGAGCTGTGGGTTTCTGCTCATTTTTCTGCATCTGGGTACCGTTGGGCTTGCTTTCTGCTTTTTGGTGCTGGTGTGTGTTTGGTGATGTGGAATGGTGTACGTTGCGGGAGATGTGATTTGAACGCTGTGGACTGAGTAGCTACCGGGTCCGAGGTCCTTGTGTATGGGTGGAAGTCGCCGGCAGGCACTCTGATATATTTCTCTGTGCCAAGTTCCATGGTCATGATCGTGTGGGGGTTGATTCCATACATGTAGCGGCAGGGGAAGCCGCGGCTGTCCAGTTTTGTTTGGCTTGCGTTGTCCACCGGGAGGTATGCGTAGCCCACTTGGCCGAATGCGTATAGATGTTTTGGGGAAGCCGGCGTGCCGAATAATGCTTCGTGTGGTTGTTGCCCTGTTGTGGTGTGAGGGGTGAGATTGTATTTGTATGCGACGTCTTTGACGGCGTCCTCCCAATGTTCGTTTTTGAGGTTGCTGTGAATGAGGTTGGCGCGGGCTGCTGACACAAGTGTTTGGTTGATACGTTCCGCAATTGCGTTGTGTTGAGGCGTGTATGGTGTGGACGTTTGATGTACGGTGCCCTGTTGTTGCAATTGGTTGTGGAGTGTCTTGCTCAGGTACTCCTTCGCGTTATCGGTGGTAAGCATGTGGGGGTATCTGCCTGTGAGGTTGTGGAAAAAGCTAGAGACGAATGCATATACCTTGGGAAGGTCCTTCCGGTTCGGGCTGAAATGAAGATAGAGGTATCTGCTGTGGAGGTCTATGAACGTTGTGAAGTAGCGGTTTTGCTTTGTTGAGGGTTGGGAAATTGGGCCACAGACGTCTGAGGTTAAGATGGTGCCTCGCTGTGTATTGTAATGGCTTCTGCGGTGCGGTCGCTTCTTGATTCGACCTTGTTTGCATGCGCTGCATGATATCTTGTGAGTGGCCGTGTTTTGAAGTCTTCTGTCTAGCATAATGTTGTTCCTAGACATTTCTGCGAGTCGTTGGGGGGTTGTTTGATTAAAGACAAGATGCCATTTGTGTACGGGGTTGTTGCGGGCTGCCTTTGTTGGGGGTATGGGTGTGGGACTCTCTGCGGTTCTGTGGAATGCGAGTGGTGTTGGTCGGTATATCTTGTGTTCGGACTTTAAGCGCTGGGTGCGTGTAGATTTTGTTTGGGTTTTGCCCGAAGATATAGGTGGGGGTAGACATTTTGTGTTCGGTGTTTGCTTGCTGAGAGGAATATGCGTGTGTGATATGGAAGATACAGGCTTTGCTGTTGATGGTTGCGCTAGATTGAGTGTGTAAGCATTGCGGTTCCATGAAGCTGTTCCAAGGAGTTTAATGGGGATGGAACGGCTAAAGATATACGCATGTTTGCGGATGAATACTACTGGTCCGTACTTCTGTGCTATGAAATGCACTGATATGAGGTTGCCCTGCACATCGTGGTTGATGAGGATTGGTATGCTCAGTGTGTGTCCCTCGCTAGAGTTGATTGTGAGTGTCCCCTTCCGGCATGTCTGTAACACGGTCTTGGTCGCAGTGGAGGTGGTGATGGGAGAGCGAAGGTTAGTCACATTCTCTGTGTCGTGCGCGACAATGGAGGGGTGAGCCGCCGAATCGAGTGTGTACTTACACTCGTCCTTGGGTTCATGGTCGGCTTCGAGTTGCTCCAGGGACTGTAGGGTGGTGGCAATTTCTTCTGAGAGCGACGTTGAAGATGATGACGCTTGTTTGGCACTGGCGTGCTCTCGGCTACGGTGCGGCTTGGCCGCTTGTAGCGCGTCTAGCTTCTTGTTGATGCTCGTGATAGCATTTCGAATATCGCGGTTGCTAGAAGCGCCGTATCGTCCTCTACCTCTGCCTCTTTCGTAGCGTCCTCCCCTGGTACTGCTTTGGGGTTTGTACCTAGATGTGGAAGGTGGAGTCTGCTGTTGTCCTAGTAACCTTTCATACTGCTCAAGGCGATGCTGTGTCTCTATGATAGTGTGTGGTGGCGAATTAATCATCATAACTTGGCCTCTTTGTCCGAATCTTTCATCATGAACCAGCCCTTGAAGAATGTAATGGATTGTGATTCTTTCATCTGTAATTCCTGGTGCTTGGGCAAGGATGTGATTGCGTCGTACGGCGAGATGTTTGGAGATGTATTCGGCGACAGTACCAGTTCTTCGGATGTTCCTGGCGTCGGAATTGAGGCTAAAAAAGTCTCTTGTTGCTTTTAAATCTATGCATTGTTTGACTGCCTGCACTATGGTGATAGGTGGAGATTCGAAAATAGTAGGATTGGCAAGTAGATTGGAGATTACTAGTGATGCTCTTAGTGATGACGCGGCGTAAAGAAGCTGTAGCTTTGTGATCATCTGGTGTCTGTAGTACGAAAGTTTCTTCAAGTAGTTGGAAGTACTCGTGTTCTACCAATATGTCTTTCAAGTTGCGGTGCCATTGTTGGAAGTTTTCAGGTGTGAGTTCAAGAAGTTCTTTGGTAAATGTAGTGCAACCCGTGAGCGGGAAAAGACACCACGAAGACGTTCGGGATCTTCCTCCACGGAGGGTAGCGAAGCGAACAGAGCCTCTCTGGAATGGCACAACGAGCCGGGTGTAAGACCGGGGCCAAACCGTCACGACGGGGCGATGAGAGTTGAAATAGAAAGGTAGAGCTGAGAAGGGAGTACCACGACACGTGGGTGTGCAATACCTCGGAAGAGGGTTGGAGGAAAGAAAGGGAAAAGGAAAAGGGGAGCGAGAGCACCACGGGGTGGGGCCTCGCGACAAGGTGACGAGGGATAACGGCGTACTGCCGGGGCTTTCCCTATACAGGGGCGAACGCGACAAACAGCGGTAAAACACTCCCACAGTTGGGTTCCTTTAGAGGACGCAGGGTGGATAAACGAACCGTGTCAACGGGGAGTCTCTCCGATTAGGAGTCGAGCACCGCCGAAGGCGTGAACGATTAGAGCCAAGACCCGTCAGTAGGGTCACCCTGGTTGGGGAACTTTACTGGGAGCGACGGCGGCGACGCCGGCGTGCTAAGTACTGTTCGCGCTAAAATTAATGAATAATGTTAACTGAACATTCCACAAATTGTGGCAATTCTCCACGTGTAGTGGCCAACCTCCCATGACTCACACACCGTGTCCCACGTGTCCTACTCCCATCTCAGTGATGGCTACAGTCATATATTCCCCGACCCACACTCACCGCGTAGCGGGAAATTATGAATAGTCTCAAGTAAATACCTCAATCGAGGTCGTTACACTACATCTCCCCCTCCTCAGGCGGCAAGACGTCCTCGGAACGAGGTTGGCGAGGCCAGCGATGGCGCATAAAAGCACGCCCTCTTTCGGCTCGCCGGTGCAACAAACTTCTCCCTCACACACTCACACATCCACACCTGCCGTAGCAGTGAACGAACCTCCTTCGAGTGAACCCGCCGCCACAGCGCTCCAAACCAACTCTCCGACAACGCCGGTAATCGACCTCACGATGAGTGGACTGCTGCCGAACCAACCTCCGAACCAACTTCCGTTCCCCTCCGGGGGCTTCACCGGGTTCCGATCCGTACCGCCCCCGCAAGGCGGGCAACTGACCAACCGAACTCCCAGCACCGCCGCTGGTTCTGCCGCCCAACACAGTTCTGGCTCCTCCGCGCAACAGGCCGCTAACGCGGGTTCTTTCGGAGGGTTTCCAGCTGGCGTGCTCTGGCCGCAGTACAACTCCCTTGTGGGGCTCAATCCGGCGAACCGGGGTCACGCTAGACGCCTCCGGCTCGCGCCGTGGTTTCACCCGACAGCGGTGTTCAACGAGAACCTCATCGCTGAGTACGCCGATGAGCGAGACACCCTTCCGGGGGACCTGCGTGCCATCGTGACCACTTCGTGGGATTGGCGCAGTCGCGTGGCCATCCCCTTGCACCATGTGCTGCGGGATAACCGGGAGTCCCGGGCTGAAGCTCATGCTGCGTTCGTGCCGGTGGCTTACAAACGGCAAAGCCGGGCTCCATTCGAGTTTCCGATTCCTCCGGGTCTCAACTTCGACGTTGAGCTATACCGCACTCGCGGGGAGATCAGCTACTGCGACCGTCTCGCGGCCTTGGAGACCTTCGCGTGGCGCGGTATGCCCGTAGCGCGGCAAGAAGCCATCTGTTGGCAGCGACCGATTATTCGGGCAGAGTTTCGATACCTCTCCCGCCGTTCGCGGTCGAACTTCCTTCAGAACTTCATCCGTTTTGAAAGGCGCGCTCGGTCCCAACATGGGTATTTTGTCCCGTACCAGAACGTGGAAATCCAGCGCATCGCTCCGGCGCATCGACAAGGTCGGTATGTAGCCCTCCCAGAGTGGTGGAATTACCTGGAGGCGTGCCGGGGGTGCTTTGTTGAGTTGCCACCGGTGTTCACCTACTTAGGGTTCTATCTGCTGACAGATCCCCGTACCGGGTTGTGGTCGGTCGTCGTCACCGAATGGGCCGTCCGCACCGCGGCTTATATTCTCGCTGAGGCGTACGACCAGTATAGACTGTGTTTCATTCAACCTCGCGTGCGAGCCGCCATCCGAGGGTTGGATCTTGCAGTCCCCCTCGGGGGTCGTGCCAACAACGAGGAAGTCCTCGGTTTGCTGGACTATATCGACGGCGTCGACTGGAGTGAAGTCCCTCTCGCACAGAGCGGACGAGCGGACTCCCCCAACACGGGTGGCTTCGGCCCAGGTATGGGAAGAAATACCGCCTTGGCGGGCGACTATGTCTTCTTCGACCTGTGGGAGTACCGGGAGATCTCCGCTGAGGAAGCGGCTGAGCTCCGTTTCGCTCCCCGGCGCGTGCCGGCCGATCACCCCACTGGGTTCGTTGACTCCGACGAGTACTACCGAGATTACCTCGAGGTTGCTCCAATGATGGATAACGATCCCGATGATACGGGTGGTGACGATGGGGGAGTGATGAACGAGACGCCTGAACCTCCGGCGGAGGGAGCGAGCGGCATTGTGCCGAGCACGGTCCCCGACGCGACGGAGTCAGCTGCAGACCCTGCTCCGGTCCCTCCGGTTGCGGCCTCCGAGGCGAATCCCCCGCCTGCGGGTATGGACGAAGGAGCTATCATTGCTCGTTTCCTCCGCGGCGCGGGTCTGGGCGCGAACATGGCCTCCGGCGATGTCGCCGCAATGACCGAGTCCTTGGCTCAACGCCTTGGTGGTGTACAACCTCCCGAGGAGGCCGGTGGTACCGGCCAGTAGCCGTCGTCTCTTCCGTCCCCATAGCTTGGGTGTATACCTGAATACAGTAGTGTAGCTTGAGATAAATAGTATCCTTTCTTCTTACCCGTCTCGGACGGTGTCCTTTTGTTCCTCCCAGCATAGCCGGTTTTGCTTTGCGGTACGCCCGAAAACGCGCACCCTTCCGAGGGGAAAAACCATACCCAGTGCGTGGCGTGGGTGCCACTACCAGCGAGCTGGATGAAAAACTCTCAGGAATGAGTCTTCTTTCCGAAAATCGGTGTTCGAGCGGCGCGAGCCGGTCAAACCGTCCATACGGCGAGCATTCCCACCAAGGTGGTATTGAGTCAATCCCGTCGCATGACGTGTCTGTGCCAACGATCTGACTTCCTCCGTTTCCACGGCAACCTTATCCCATTTGGGCTTGATCCAGCGTCGCTGGCGGTGCAGTACCCGTTTTACGGTGATAACTAATGACCTTCGAGCGAGGCAGGTGCTCGATTGGCTCAAGAGTATCCCAACTTGGGTCGTAACCGTACCAACGAACGCGGTATAACAAGATGCCCTCCTGGTCCCAGGTATGCCCGACAATGTCGGCGACAACGTACTCCTGAACGTACACTTGCCGGCCTTGCCGTGTTGTAGTCACATCTCCTTGCGACAACCCTTGTGGGGGTGCGATATCCACGAGTGGAACTTCCGCGTGGCTTGCCGTAATCCGTGCGATTGCTTCACCTCTTAGGGGGCGCTCAATACCCGAATCATGGTGGTCGCCTCGCCTCCTCGTGGCGCGCATTTCTGCCTGCGCAGTATCCCGCTCGGCGGTGGCAATTCCCTTTTAAGGGGTGGTGACGCTAGATGAGCTGGCGACGCCTTGTTGTCGTACCGCACGTTTGCGTGGATCCTTCCGTCGTGACGGTTCAGTCGGTGCCGCAGCGGCTTGCTGATCGCCGTTTCCGCTTGACGCGGGAGATGCCTCCTCACGGGGCTCGACAACCGTGCGTGTACGTGACTGCTCCAACGGTTGGTTTCCACGCTCCCTTGGGAGAACCGCCTCCCTGTTACAGGTGTCGCTCAACGGCTGCGTCGTTGAATTTCCAATTTTTCCAACTTTTTGATTCCCGTTCTGAACGGCTACGTCCGGGTTTCCCGGGCTTTTGACACCGCCGGTGGCGTTCGATCTCGCGATCTCGACGGGCGGCTGCGCCTGCGCCGATATCTTATACCCAGCACTTGGTGATTTCGTACCGTTCTTGACGTGAACTATCCCCGGAGCGTCCGGCATTCCACCAACGGTGGTGTCGGTGTATACCGAGGCACTTGGGGTCCCTTTTTTTCTGCTCGAGGCTGCTCCGCAGTATTTCCCAGGGTTCCTGGTCCTTCTGCATCGCGTTGCGCGGTGGGTTGCGGTGTCGCTGCGCTTTCCCCAGTGGGGCTTCGTTCCGACGACGTCGGCTTTATGCCGGCGACATCATTCGACTCCGTTTGACCCAGCGCGGCTGGTAAACCACGTGTTTCTTGTGACTTAAATGATTCCGCTTCTGCGTGAGTGCCCTCAACCGGCGACGGTGTAAACTTCCCGTGCGAAGTTCGTTGCGAGCGCGTGGTCCCTTCACTGACCGGAACATCCGGAGATGTCGGACCAGTCCGTGCTGCACGGTTGTTCTCACGACGAGACGTCGGAATTGAATCCTCAGCAGAGCGGATATCCTCCTCCCCCTCCTTAGATGGAGCGGCGTGGGGAGTGGCAGAGCGTCCCGCATCGCGGGTTAGCGAACCCAACAATGGGGTAGAAACGGGGGTGGCAGTGTGGCTATTGTTTTCCGACGCAGTCGGGTGATCCGACTCCACCGGGAGGTCTGTAAGGCCTCTGTTCGGGTGGGGCAAGACTGAAGGTCTTGACACCACATTTGTTTCCGGTTGTACCGGTGTTGTTTAGTCCGTAGACACGGGTTCCGTACGAGACGGGGTAACCTCAGACGAGGGTGGGGGGACCAGTGCCACGCGGTCGCGGGAGATCCGCTCCTGCGCGTCAGCGACTTGTACCACCACAGTGTCCGGTGTAACCGAGATTACCTGGAAGGGTCCATCCGCCACGGGCGAGAGCTTATGACGTTTATCCCTTTCAGGGTTGTAGTGTTCCTTCCGTACGAAGACACGGTGACCCACAGTAAGTGGTTCAGGGGTTCTTCCTCGCCAGCGAGCGTCAAAATCACGCTTGTAAGCGGCTTGGGCTTTTGCCATGGACTTCCGGGCAGCGGGGACTAACTTCGTTAGCGACGCCTTCCATTTTTGGCGGTAATCACCCACGGATGGGAAATTGCCCAAGGTAGCTTGTGATTCTAACGCCACAGGCGGGGGTGTCCTTGACAAGACCAGTTCGAATGGGGAAACACCAGTAGTCCTGTGCACCTGCGTGTTATACGCAAAGGTTAACGCGTCAGTGTATAAGTCCCATGTTTTTGGGTGGTCAGCAACGTAAGAACGGAGAGATGCCAGCATCGTACGGTTATACCGTTCAACCTGCCCATTACACTGGAGATGGTAAGTGGTTGTGAAAAGAATTTTCACGTCCATGATGCGGCAAACATTCTGGAAGAACCGGGATGCGAACTGCTTTCCGTTATCGGATAATAACTCCACAGGAGGGCCGTACACAAAGATCCAGTTCGTGGCAAATGCCTTCGCGACTGTGAATGCGGTAATCCTCTTGAGAGGTACTGTCCGAACCAGTTTCGAGAACCGATCGGTGATAACGAGAAGAAATTTGTTACCTCTCCGAGTGGTAAGCAATGGTCCGAGGATATCGATTGCCACAAATTCAAGCGGCGCCCTGGCAGGGAATAGTTTCACTTTTTTCGAGTTCCTTCGGAGTTTCACGCGATTCTTCGCGCACTCGGTGCAGAACCGCACCGTAGCGTAACAATCCACCGCCATGGCGGGCCAGTAGAAGTCTTTCCTCAAAGTGAGGTACAGTTTCCTTCCACCTGCGTGGCCGCCTAGCTTTGCGTAATGCGAAAGGTGTAGGATCCTCGTTTGCAACGAGTGTGGTACCACAACTTGTGGGTGTGACTCGACTGTCCTCACGAGGTAGCCGATTTCGTTATCCTCGAATGGGAGTGTATCACCACCGTTAAGTCGGGCACGGACCCTGATGCAAAACGGGTCTCCATGTTGCTCTCGGATCATCTCTTCCGGTGCTACCGGGACAAAATTCCCCGGTAGGGGCTTTGCAGCCTCATTTTCGCCCGCAGCAAGCAGTTCGTCAATGTCAGCGTCCATATCGTCCCAGTCTTCTGGCCAGTTGTCAAACTGCCATTCCGGGGGTTCCGGGTTATTATCGTCAACGACGAAGCAAGGTATTTCCTCGTCTTCGGCAACAGCAGTCTCCCCATCAGTGGGTAGGCGTGACAACGCGTCCGCCTGAGTGTTCAGGGTCCCCTTCTTGTATACCACCTCGAAGTCGAATTCCGCAGGGCGGAGTCTCCACCGCATGAGGCGGCCTGATGGATCGCAAATATTCATCAACCACCTCAACGAGGAATGATCCGTGTACACGGTAAAGTGCACACCAAAGACATAGGGGCGGAGAGTAGAAAGTGCCCAACAACTGCGAGACACTCTTTCTCCGAAACGGAGTAGTTCCGTTCGTGAACGTTCAGCGAACGTGACCAATAACCAATTGGCTTTCGTTCTCCTTTAGGAGTGGTTTGGAACAATGCGCATCCCACTTGGTGGTCGCTTGAGTCCGTGTCCACAGAGAACGGCAGGCCGGGTTGTGGTAACGATAAGATCGGTGCTGATGTGACAGCCTCCTTTAAGGAGTTAAATGCTTCCGCTTGTGCGGGCGTGAATGGGTCCAGTTTTGGTGGCTGACCTTTCCGCAAGAGTGCGTTTAAGGGAGCCGCAATGTACGAAAAGTTCGGCACGAACCGTCTGTAGACGTTGACCAGCCCTAAGAAGGAGCGTAATTCCGTTTGAGTCCGCGGTGCCTTCGCCTTGGCGAGTAATTTGACGCGGGCCTCCTCGATCATCAACCGTCCTGGACGGATGATGTGTCCAAGATAATTGACAGTATCGGTGAAGAATTCACACTTCCTCAGCTTGAGGGTTATACCTGCATTGCGCAGAGTGGTCATCACGTCCCTGACATGGGCGAGATGGTCGTCCAGGTTACTGGAGAACACGATAATATCGTCAAGGAAGACGAGACAAGTCCGCCACTTGAAGCGGTTCAACAAGATGTCGATTGCACGCTGGAAGGTAGCGGGGGCGTTGGTTAAGCCGAAAGGCATCCGCTTGAAGCGGTAACTGCCCGAGTGGCAAACGAACGCGGTCTTATCGCGGTCTTGCTCCCTAACGGGAACTTGCCAGTATCCCCAATTGGCGTCCAATGCCGTGAACACGGTAGCGTTGCCGAGCGAATCGATGCACTCGTCCATACGAGGGATGGGGTACGTATCTCTGATCGTCACGGCATTAAGCCGGCGGTAGTCGACACAGAACCTCCAGGTTCCGTCGGCTTTGAGTGCCAGTACAACTGGGGATGCCCATGGCGACTGGGCGTTTTCAATCACGCCTGCGCGGAGCATCTTATCCACTTGGAACTGTTCTTCTTCACGAGCCTTCGGTCCTGCCCTGTAAGGGGGTTGCGCTATCGGACGCGTATTCGGCAGCAAATCGATACGGTGTTCCGTTGCATTTATCTCTCCAAGAGAGCCATCCCACCTTGTGGTAAACTCCCGTAACATGTCTCTCAGGCGTTCACGGTGCGACTCCGGTACATGACCGAGATCAAGTTCCTCGAGCGCCTTCAAGGGGTCAACCTTGTCGTAGCTCGTGGGCTTGCGCTCTTCTGTCCCTGACACAGGGTTGGCTTCCGAGTCAGCCGGTAACTTCTCCGTTGCAACGGTAGTTGTACCCGCGAAAACAACCGCTTCCTCCCCCTCCTTAGATGGGGTGTCGTCCTCTTCGGAGGTAACTAATCCGAGGACATCGGCAGCCGTCATATTCGTTGGGAGCATCGCGAGCGGGTGCGGTGTCACAGACCCAATGACTTGGTTCTTCACCAGATACTGGGGGGTACTGCCAAGGTTGGCAACAAGTATCCGAAACGGAGTATCCGGTGTGACTTGCACAACACCATTCGCGACAGCGAGTTGGTATTTCTCGTACAACGAGGGAAGAGGTTGAACAGCCCGAAGACCGTGTTGGCGGGGATTAACTGGCACCATTACTTGGGACTCCGGCGGGATTGCGATCGACGCAGCGACGCGAAGCTTGGTAGACTCACGTGAAGCTGGTTGAGATTCCTGCGCAGCAGGCAGAGGAACATGTTTCTTCGAAGCACGCTTTAGCGGACGACGAACAATAGGGACGGAGGAACCGTCCTCAAGTTCCACACGCCTGAGGCGGGGTCTTATCGAATCGACAAACCTGTCGCAATAGTCACAACCCAAGATGATTGGAGCAGCTAATGACCGGCACACGATGAAGTCGACCTTCACCACATATGTTCCCAAACGCACGACTAAGCCGATTGTTCCCACCGTTGATAACGGGTTGTTGTTCGCATCTGCGACGTCCGGCAAGGTGCCGCTGCGCATACGAGCCCGCAATGGCGGTGTTACGAGCGATTCAACGATGAAGTTCGGACCTGTACCTGTGTCTAATACAGTCAGGTAACGCACCATAAACTGGGGGTCAAGGCCAAGGTCAGCGTATACCTTATAGTTACGCTTGGCCATCACCATGATTCTATCTGGGACCCGGTTATTCTTCACCCGTATCCACGGTCGACGCAAAACACCAAGGTGTTCCGAATCCGCGTCAGCGGCGTCTCTCCTCGAAAGGATTTTCACCGGGGAGCGAGGGGGTGACGCCTCGGACGTCAACAGCCTCGATCCTGAGGACGTCTCTCCCGAAAGGGAGACTCCATCGTTTAGTTTCCCTGGGCTTCCGCCTGCGGCGGCTGCTCAGGTTCCTTGGCAACGAGTGCATGGGCCCGTTGGCCGTGGGGTCCCGCATGAGCGGTGTTTTGATCGGCAACAACCTGTGGAGCAGGGCGTGCCGGCTGTGCGGGGACATTCCGTTGTGGTGGAGCTGTCGTGACGGCATGTGAAAAGTCCGTCTTGGCACGCAGATACGACGCCATTGGAACGGATTGCTTCTCCTCAGGAGTGAGGGCCCCGTAGTTCACCGTAACTTTGGCCATATCTCTCATGGAGAGTAGACACTGGGGCGAGATGTGACCATGCGTGTAGCAGAGGTGACAGATTGCCAATCTATCACCCGTACGCGGGGCCGCATTTCGAGCATCGGTGAACCCTACCCGAGGTCGGGTGTCCTTCCATCCTGGCCGTTGAAAACGGGTTGCTCCGTTCCAGTACGGAATTCAAGGTCCGTGAACACGGTTGGCATCTGCGTAAAGCAGGATGCCATCTTGGGCCGTGTCGAAAGAAGCGTCCGTTGTCGACGGTAGTTCGGTCGTTGGAATGGAACCCAACCCATCATGGGCAAGCTGTACGTTATCATACTCCCGTTGGGAGGCCTCATTCGCTATCAGCGACAAAGATGGGGATTTGTTCTCCATCATCAACACCTTGGCGGACCTGATCCTAGTACTAGGGCCTCGTGCACGTAGCGCATCACCTTCCGCTCGAGCGTATTGGACCAACTCGATGTAGGTAACCTTCCGCTTATCCTCGCGGTAGCGGGCGACTAAGGTCTTGATAGCAGGATCCAGCCCATCCACGAACATCGTGCAGCGTTCCCCGAGGGGGTAGACATTCCCACTGCGGTGGAAAGCCTTGTTCAGGCGTACCGTGTAATCGGTTTCGGTCTCTCCCTGACGCTGACGAGTGTCTCGCAAAGCGAGTATGGCATTCCCAATAGCATCATTGGTGGCGTATGACCTCAGCAGGTATTGAACTGCTTCGGGCCAGCAGGTAACTCCCTCCTCGGAGGCCCGTGAAGAGCTCCGCATGGAGTTGTACTGGTCCTCGGCCACACCACGTAAGAAATACGGTAACGCGATGTACGCTTGGCCTTCATTCATTCCGAGAATATCGGCTTCCGCTACGAAGCGGGCAAGAAAATCAAGCACCAACACTGGGTCTTCTCCAGAAAAGGTCTGGTTACGAAGAGAGAGTTGCATGCGCTTGATGCAATCCTTGACTCTTCCCGTTCCACGGGGTGTACGATCTAGTGAGGAATCTTCCAAACGGTAGTACCGGTAAGACAATAACTTCCGATACATCGGGTTTGTCGGCTTCAGCTCCTTAAGGCTGGAGTGTTTCCGTCCTTTCGAACGAGCTCGAACGGCACCATGGGAGGCCGACGACCGCTTTGAGCGTAAATAGCGCCCAGCGCGACGATCGTCCTCGGACGAGTCCGACGAGTCGGAACCTTCCGAGCCATTCGGGTTGTCAGTCGACGTACTCGACGAGTCCGAGTCCTGGTCTTCCTCCTTGAACTTTCGCCTGCGGCGAGACCTATTCCGACCAGTGTGCTTGTCGCGGTGCGACACGGCAACCGGCTCGGCCGGAGTGTTGAATCCTGCCATAGCAGCTTTTTCCAACGTCTCCAGACGCTCTCGAATCCGATCGAATCGGGTCTCAACTCCTTCCACGAAGGCAGCGGGTCCTCCAAGACATTCCAACACAGTGTTGACGTCAGACCGTAGGATACGGAGATCCTTTGCGACATCCTTCACAGGAGCAGCCCTCACTTCATCGCGAAGGGACCTAAACTCTCCCATGAGGGAATCATGAGCTCCCAAAAAGGAATTGTGAGCAGCCCGCAAGATGGGAACCTGCTCTTCCAGGGTTATTCCCTGGGTGTTGTTGACCTTCTCCCAACGGGGTTGTTGCACCGCGGCAGCCGACGTAGCCTGAACAGCAGGAGCTGTGCCAGAAACGGCCGGAGCTCCCGGAGTAGCACCGTCCGTAGGAGGAATCAACGGGGAAAACGGAAGTGTCCGGCGTGCCGGTTGGGTGGACAGCCTCGAGGACGGCCTGGCGCCAAGGGTCGATCCAGGGCGCACCGGGATCCTCGAAGGAGGTCGACTATCGGCGGGAGCACCACTGTTGTGGGAACGACTGCGAGTGATCGCAGGCTCCGCATCCGAGGGCTTCCGAGACATCGGTATCCAGCGAACCGTTACACGGGAACTTCCAAGGGGAAACGAACCTCAAAGAGGGAATACACACGAGTGTCAAACCCTTCAATCTCCTAATCTTTCTAGGTCGGGAGACCACTTTGTAGTGCAACCCGTGAGCGGGAAAAGACACCACGAAGACGTTCGGGATCTTCCTCTACGGAGGGTAGTGAAGCGAACAGAGCCTCTCTGGAATGGCACAACGAGCCGGGTGTAAGACCGGGGCCAAACCGTCACGACGGGGCGATGAGAGTTGAAATAGAAAGGTAGAGCTGAGAAGGGAGTACCACGACACGTGGGTGTGCAATACCTCGGAAGAGGGTTGGAGGAAAGAAAGGGAAAAGGAAAAGGGGAGCGAGAGCACCACGGGGTGGGGCCTCGCGACAAGGTGACGAGGGATAACGGCGTACTGCCGGGGCTTTCCCTATACAGGGGCGAACGCGACAAACAGCGGTAAAACACTCCCACAGTTGGGTTCCTTTAGAGGACGCAGGGTGGATAAACGAACCGTGTCAACGGGGAGTCTCTCCGATTAGGAGTCGAGCACCGCCGAAGGCGTGAACGATTAGAGCCAAGACCCGTCAGTAGGGTCACCCTGGTTGGGGAACTTTTACTAGGAGCGACGGCGGCGACGCCGGCGCGCTAAGTACTGTTCGCGCTAAAATTAATGAATAATATTAACTGAACATTCCACAAATTGTGGCAATTCTCCACGTGTAGTGGCCAACCTCCCATGACTCACACACCGTGTCCCACGTGTCCTACTCCCATCTCCCATCTCAGTGATGGCTACAGTCATATATTCCCCGACCCACACTCACCGCGTAGCGGGAAATTATGGATAGTCTCAAGTAAATACCTCAATCGAGGTCGTTGCACTACAGTAAAGCGCCACAGTAGAAAGGAACTAAACTGTAGTGTGGCTTGAGGGGATGTTTCTGATGCCATGTTAGCTTTTGCGTAGTCCGAGCGATCGGTCAGCTTGCTGGTCGCTCTCATGGACCTGGGTGGTAAGTCGCTTAAATGCCCCCGTCTAGCTGCACGTTCGCAGTAGGTCACGAGCAGGGCATCGGAGAAATTCCTACCGCCGTTTCCCTGAATTTTTCTCTCTGAAGGAAGTGCTCTAACGGAGCCAGTGGACGGGGGTTTTTTCCAGGGTTTTCCCGGACGGACGTCACTAGGGTTGGACGACGGTGAGAGGCTACGGACTGGTTCTTGCACCTGGTTTCGCTGATGATATGAGGATTGGGTGAAAAGAACGTCGCTCATGGTTTCTTGAGTGGCCAACGTGGTACATGCAGAGCGTCTTGTCGTGGTGTGCCGTTTTGCCGACGTTCTCTAGAGGATGAATGAAGATATGAAAGGGAGAAAGATGGCGATAAGCGTCGGTAGCAAAACGCTCGCGGTCGGAAACACCTAAGATATCTAATATTATCTCATCGTAGTCCAGCAAATGTAGTGCAGCTACTGATTAGTAGTTAGTGGCTGCGGTGTAGAAGTATTATAGGTCGTTGGGTCTTTAGCAAACTCACTGGTAGAAGCGTAATTAGCTTCATCGTTCCATAAAGAAGGAGGAAAGAAGAGCTTTTGCGTTTTGCCACAGTTCTAACCAAATTTCTTGTGTATTGCGGTAGTGATGGCGGCATTCTCGTGGTGTGAGATTCTGGAAGTTCGTATATTGTTGCACGGGAGCGATGCTCTGACCGTGGATCGGTATTGTGGGTTTGGATCGTGTGCTGTGTGCGTAGGTGGTGCCCATAACCTGTGATCCGTGTGGACCGATGGCGGAACTCGTCTCGCCATCGTCGGCGCACTCGCCTTTATTGGTGTGGTGCGCTGCGTGGTGTGCACGTGGTACACGTGTGCTAACACTCTCTTCCACCAGCGCAACTGACATTATCGCCGCTCTCGACACGTCAACACTGCCGCTTGGACCCGCATGCTGCCACCACACCGCCGACTCACTGCAGCTCGTAGCAGCATGCTGCCGCTACATCGCCGCATCTTTGACGCAACGACTGGCGTTTTGACCGTGAGATTGGAACAGCGTCTTTGCGATCTTTTTCTTTTATGCTCAGTAATACGAAGGAAATTGCGCTTACGACCATTATCGTCTTCTTTGCGACTTTCAGTGCTGATTTAGCCATCTTCTACCCCTCTCGATCGGTTTCATGTGGCTCATGCGCGAGGCACTCATACCCTTCCCTCACGTCTTGTTTCTTTTTGAACTCTACGGAGGTTTAATGGTGGTGAGTTGCCCATGTTCACCGAGATCGATCGAAGACGTACGTCGCTCTTCTCGTTTTTTTGGCGCTGCACGTTGTGCATCAGAGCGGCCGTTCTCTATGTGATCACAGCTTGTGGGGTGGGAGCAGTGTAGTTCTAGTGAGAACTCACTGAACGCATAGAGTAGTGACTCTATGGTGCAGCAGATGCCCTTGGACTCTTGCCTGGTCTGTGTCTCCCAAATCCCCAAGAATAAAGATCAACAGAGATCATCACATGAACGATTAATAATTTGATGATATTGTAATCCTGAATGACACGGTCGGCAGTTTACTGATGTGTGGAGTCAGCGAGTCTCAGAAGTTGGCAGCCGGCTGGACGTGGCTACTGCTGGCTACTTGCGACAACGTAAGCTCACAACAAGAAGCACATCACTTAGATTTCAACTAACAATATATCATCAACAAAGACAATTCGAAAATGACAAAAATGTCCACATACAAGCACGATGTGAGTTTTGATGTCTTTGAGACACTTGTTTTACCGGCAACGTATTGTTTTCCACATTCAGCATTGTACTGAAGTTCCCGATGAGGTTCCTACTGCTGTACCGCCGCGCACTCGACGCAGATTGCAAACAACAAAGCATCGAAATGTAAAGTTATGTTAAGTTATGTTATGTTATATTCTTCTATCTTCTACTGCTCTATCCCACCATCTCTCTTTCTAATTCGTAGAAGCAAGTACAGACTTCTCTATACTCTCAAACCTTCTTCCGTTCACCGCGTTTGTGTTTGGCGGAACGTATCCCATCGGTTGCCACCAAGGGCCATCAGGAAGAATCAGCCCTTTTCTGAGCTCCACCACTCCAAGGTTGGGGCTGATGAACTGGCGCACCGAATTCTTCCCCGCACCTTTCTCAAGTTTTGAAAAGTAAGGGTCGGTGAAGAACACCCCGCCTTTCCCCACCTCTTTGAGCTCTCGTCCACCAAAATGGCAAAACTCCGCCCCGAATTGCAAAGTGTCCAGGATCTTTAGAAACCTGTTCACATTGTCCCCCGAGAGCTTCTGCATTGACGCGTCCGTAGTGGCGTTGATGTACCTCATCGCTGTTGATGGGTTTCGCACATCAAAGTTAAAGCCCCGATTCAGTTGCTCGGTCTTTGGGCGCAGACAAGAGTTCAACGGTCCGCGCCAATGCTCGTACACCCCTTTCAGCACTTCCCGTTCATTCCCCACACGCGCTTTCAAAAAGTTGTGCAGCAAATACCTTTGGTCCACCGACGACGGGTAGTGGCTGTCGACGTTGAGCAGGTTGAAGCGCCGACGTGCGAGCACTTGACGTTGATCGAGCTCCTTTGCAATCTGAGCATCGACGGCGCTTATTACCTGCTCTGTCTGGTTTGCCCAAGTCACTACAGCCGCGCCAAAGTCCATCTTCATCTGCACCTCCGCCTCCAACCTCCAGTTTTTGTCCAGAATGGCAAACACTATGGTGTGGAAGCGTGTCGTGAAACGTCTCGCATGGGAAACATGCATGTGGACGGCCATCACAACAAACTTTTGCTGAGAGTTGAGTGCAAACGAGAAAACTTTGAAGCCGTTATGCGACTCGGCCTGCCTTCCGTTCGAGGTGGTGGGATCGGCTGTTTTGAAAGCCGTGTAATGGAACGGCGGTCGGTACTTTCCGGGAAAGCTCCCATGTTCGTGGTCGTAGTAGCACCAGAAAAGCGGGTCGATGGCGGGGTGCCAAGTGCGCCAGAATATCCTCTCGCCCTGGCGTTCAGCGACGTCGGCATCCCTCGTTGGCGTGACATGCAGATCGTGCAGCCATGCTGGGCACTTGACATTTGGTGCCACTGCGGTGGTGGCCACGATTCTTCCTTTCGCCAGGTCCAACACGTTCAATGGTGGCTGGGGATAGTCGAACGCCGTCACTCTGCCGGAATCTGGTTTAGCGAACAACAGCGTAAATCGCTGGCATGGTCGACCTTCGACAGTTACGGTGCTGGGGTGCGGTAGCACAATTGTTTCGCCATCGGAAATCATGGATTCCAGGATAAGGCCCTGGGCTGGGAGACTGACATTCCCGCCGAACCTATCAACGTCCCCTACAGGGATGCGCTCTGCTGTCACTGATTTCACCCAGCGTGCGTGCCCCCAATTGCGAGACAAACCACTGACCCTGGTCCGGTTGCGCGGAGTCCTCAATGTTTCGGACTTGCCACTCAGCATTAAGAAGACCTAGC
>VCMS01000267.1:0-75283 GCA_022539475.1 Gracilaria domingensis | reverse complement strand
CGCCGCCGTCGGCCCAGTAAAGTCCCCAACCAGGGTGACCCTACTGACGGGTCTTGGCTCTAATCGTTCACGCCTTCGGCGGTGCTCGACTCCTAATCGGAGAGACTCCCCGTTGACACGGTTCGTTTATCCACCCTGCGTCCTCTAAAGGAACCCAACTGTGGGAGTGTTTTACCGCTGTTTGTCGCGTTCGCCCCTGTATAGGGAAAGCCCCGGCAGTACGCCGTTATCCTTCGTCACCTTGTCGCGAGGCCCCACCCCGTGGTGCTCTCGCTCTCCTTTTCCTTTTCCCTTTCTTTCCTCCAACCCTCTTCCGAGGTATTGCACACCCACGTGTCGTGGTACTCCCTTCTCCGCTCCACCTTTCTATTTCAACTCTCATCGCCCCGTCGTGACGGTTTGGCCCCGGTCTTACACCCGGCTCGTTGTGCCATTCCAGAGAGGCTCTGTTCGCTTCGCTACCCTCCGTAGAGGAAGATCCCGAACGTCTTCGTGGTGTCTTTTCCCGCTCACGGGTTGCACTACAAAGTGGTCTCCCGACCTAGAAAGATTAGGAGATTGAAGGGTTTGACACTCGTGTGTATTCCCTCTTTGAGGTTCGTTTCCCCTTGGAAGTTCCCGTGTAACGGTTCGCTGGATACCGATGTCTCGGAAGCCCTCGGATGCGGAGCCTGCGATCACTCGCAGTCGTTCCCACAACGGTGGTGCTCCCGCCGATAGTCGACCTCCTTCGAGGATCCCGGTGCGCCCTGGATCGACCCTTGGCGTCAGGCCGTCCTCGAGGCTGTCCACCCAACCGGCACGCCGGACACTTCCGTTTTCCCCGTTGATTCCTCCTACGGATGGTGCTACTCCGGAAGCTCCGGTCGTTTCTGGCACAGCTCCTGCTGTTCAGGCTACGTCCGCTGCCGCGGTGCAACAACCCCGTCGGGAGAAGGTCAACAACACCCAGGGAATAACCCTGGAAGAGCAGGTTCGCATCTTGCGGGCTGCTCACAATTCCCTTTTGGGAGCTCATGATTCCCTCATGGGAGAGTTTAGGTCCCTTCGCGATGAAGTGAGGGCTGCTCCTGTGAAGGATGTCGCAGAGGATCTCCGTATCCTACGGTCTGACGTCAACACTGTGTTGGAATGTCTTGGAGGACCCGCTGCCTTCGTGGAAGGAGTTGAGACCCGATTCGATCGGATTCGAGAGCGTCTGGAGACGTTGGAAAAAGCTGCTATGGCAGGATTCAACACTCCGGCGGAGCCGGTTGCCGTGTCGCACCGCGACAAGCACACTGGTCGGGATAGGTCTCGCCGCAGGCGGAAGTTCAAGGAAGAAGACCAGGACTCGGACTCGTCGAGTACGTCGACTGACAACCCGAATGGCCCGGAAGGTTCCGACTCGTCGGACTCGTCCGAGGACGATCGTCGCGCTGGCGCTATTTACGCTCAAAGCGGTCGTCGGCCTCCCATGGTGCCGTTCGAGCTCGTTCGAAAGGACGGAAACACTCCGGCCTTAAGGAGCTGAAGCCGACAAACCCGATGTATCGGAAGTTATTGTCTTACCGGTACTACCGTTTGGAAGATTCCTCACTGGATCGTACACCCCGTGGAACGGGAAGAGTCAAGGATTGCATCAAGCGCATGCAACTCTCTCTTCGTAACCAGACCTTTTCTGGAGAAGACCCAGTGTTGGTGCTTGATTTTCTTGCCCGCTTCGTAGCGGAAGCCGATATTCTCGGAATGAATGAAGGCCAAGCGTACATCGCGTTACCGTATTTCTTACTAGTGTGGCCGAGGACCAGTACAACTCCATGCGGAGCTCTTCACGGGCCTCTGAGGAGGAGTTACCTGCTGGCCCGAAGCAGTTCAATACCTGCTGAGGTCATACGCCACCAATGAGCTATTGGGAATGCCATACTCGCTTTGCGAGATACTCGTCAGCGTCAGGGAGAGACCGAAACCGATTACTCGGTACGCCTGAACAAGGCTTTCCACCGCAGTGGGAATGTCTACCCCGTCGGGGAACGCTGCACGATGTTCGTGGATGGGCTGGATCCTGCTATCAAGACCTTAGTCGCCCGCTACCGCGAGGATAAGCGGAAGGTTACCTACATCGAGTTGGTCCAATACGCTCGAGCGGAAGGTGATGCACTACGTGCACGAGGCCCTAGTACTAGGATCAGGTCCGCCAAGGCGTTGATGATGGAGAACAAATCCCCATCTTGTCGCTGATAGCGAATGAGGCCTCCCAACGGGAGTATGATAACGTACAGCTTGCCCATGATGGGTTGGGTTCCATTCCAACGACCGAACTACCGTCGACAACGGACGTTCTTTCGACACGGCCCAAGACGGCACCCTGCTTTACGCAGATGCCAACCGTGTTCACGGACCTCGAATTCCGTACTCGAACGGAGCAACCCGTTTTCAACGGCCAGGATGGAAGGACACCCGACCTCGGGTAGGGTTCACCGATGCTCGGAATGCGGCCCCGCGTACGGGTGGTAGATTGGCAATCTGTCACCTCTGCTACACGCATGGTCACATCTCGCCCCAGTGTGTACTCTCCATGAGAGATATGGCCAAAGTTACGGTGAACTACGAGGCCCTCACTTCTGAGGAGAAGCAATCCGTCCCAATGACGTCGTATCTGCGTGCCAAGACGGACTTTTCACATGCCGTCACGACAGCTCCGCCACAACGGAATGTCCCCGCACAGCCGGTACGCCCGCTCCGCAGGTTGTTGCCGATCAAAACACCGCTCATGCGGGACCCCACGGCCAACGGGCCCATGCACTCGTTGCCGAGGAACCTGAGCAGCCGCCGCAGGCGGAAGCCCAGGGAAACTAAACGAGGGAGTCTCCCTTTCGGGAGAGACGTCCTCAGGATCGAGGCTGTTGACGTCCGAGGTGTCACCGTCTCGCTCGCCGGTGAAAATCCTTTCGAGGAGAGACGCTGCTGACGCGGATTCGGAACACCTTGGTGTTTTGCGTCGACCGTGGATACGGGTGAAGAATAACCGGGTCTCGGATAGAATCGTGGTGATGGCCAAGCGTAACTATAAGGTATACGCTGACCTTGGCCCTGACCCCCAGTTTATGGTGCGTGCGTTACCTGACTGTATTAGACACAGGTGCAGGTCCAAACTTCATCGTTGAATCGCCCTAATACCGCCATTGCGGGCTCGTATGCGCAGCGGACCTTGCCGGACGTCGCAGATGCGAACAACAACCCGTTATCAACGGTGGAAACAATCGGCTTAGTCGTGCGTTTGGGAACATATGTGGTGAAGGTCGACTTCATCGTGTGCCGGTCATTAGCTGCCCCAATCATCTTGGGTTGTGACTATTGCGACAGGTTTGTCGATTCGATAAGACCCCGCCTCAGGCGTGTGGAACTTGAGGACGGTTCATCCGTCCCTATTGTTCGTCGTCCGCTAAAGCGTGCGTCGAAGAAACATGTTCCTCTGCCTGCTGCGCAGGAATCTCAGCCAGCTTCACGTGAGTCCACCAAGCTTCGCGTCGCTGCGTCGATCGCAGTCCCGCCGGAGTCCCAAGTAATGGTGTCAGTTAATTCCCGCCAACACGGTCTCCGGGTTATTCAACCTCTTCCCTCGTTGTACGAGAAATACCAACTCGCTGTCGCGAATGGTGTTGTGCAAGTCACACCGGATACTCCGTTTCGGATACTTGTTGCCAACCTTGGCAGTACCCCCCAGTATCTGGTAAAGAACCAAGTCATTGGGTCTGTGACGCCGCACCCGCTCGCGATGCTCCCAACGAAGATGACGGCTGCCGATGTCCTCGGATTAGTTACCTCCGAAAGGACGACACCCCATCTAAGGAGGGGGAGGAAGCGGTTGTTTTCGCGGGTACAACTACCGTTGCAACGGAGAAGTTACCGGCTGACTCGGAAGCCAACCCTGTGTCAGGGACAGAAGAGCGCAAGCCCACGAGCTACGACAAGGTTGACCCCTTGAAGGCGCTCGAGGAACTTGATCTCGGTCATGTACCGGAGTCGCACCGTGAACGTCTGCGAGACATGTTACGGGAGTTTACCACAATGTGGGATGGCTCTCTTGGAGAGATAAATGCAACGGAACACCGTATCGATTTGCTGCCGAATACGCGCCGATAGCGCAACCCCCTTACAGGGCAGGACCGAAGGCTCGGGAAGAAGAACAGTTCCAAGTGGATAAGATGCTCCGCGCAGGCGTGATTGAAAATGCCCAGTCGCCATGGGCATCCCCAGTTGTACTGACACTCAAAGCCGACGGAACCTGGAGGTTCTGTGTGGACTACCGCCGGCTTAATGCCGTGACGATCAGAGATACGTACCCCATCCCTCGTATGGACGATGCATCGATTCGCTCGGCAACGCTACCGTGTTCACGGCATTGGACGCCAATTGGGGATACTGGCAAGTTCCCGTTAGGGAGCAAGACCGCGATAAGACCGCGTTCGTTTGCCACTCGGGCAGTTACCGCTTCAAGCGGATGCCTTTCGGCTTAACAAACCCCCCGCTACCTTCCAGCGTGCAATCGACATCTTGTTGAACCGCTTCAAGTGGCGGACTTGTCTCGTCTACCTTGACGATATTATCGTGTTCTCCAGTAACCTGGACGACCATCTCGCCCATGTCAGGGACGTGATGACCACTCTGCGCAATGCAGGTATAACCCTCAAGCTGAGGAAGTGTGAATTCTTCACCGATACTGTCAAGTATCTTGGACACATCATCCGTCCAGGACGGTTGATGATCGAGGAGGCTCGCGTCAAATCACTCGCCAAGGCGAAGACACCGCGGACTCAAACGGAATTACGCTCCTTCTTAGGGCTGGTCAACGTCTACAGACGGTTCGTGCCGAACTTTTCGGACATTGCGGCTCCCTTAAACGCACTCTTGCGAAAGGTCAGCCACCAAAACTGAACCCGTGCACGCCCCCACAAGCGGAAGCATTTAACTCCTTAAAGGAGGCTGTCACATCAGCACCGATCTTATCGTTACCACAACCCGGCCTGTCGTTCTCTGTGGACACGGACTCAAGCGACCACCAAGTGGGATGCGCATTGTTCCAAACCACTCCTGAAGGAGAACGAAAGCCAATTGGTTATTGGTCACGTTCGCTGAACGTTCACGAACGGAACTACTCCGTTTCGGAGAAAGAGTGTCTCGCAGTTGTTTGGGCACTTTCTACTCTCCGCCCCTATCTCTTGGGTGTGCACTTTACCGTGTACACGTATCATTCCTCGTTGAGGTGGTTGATGAATATTTGCGATCCATCAGGCCGCCTCATGCGGTGGAGACTCCGCCTTGCGGAATTCGACTTCGAGGTGGTATACAAGAAGGGGACCCTGAACACTCAGGCGGACGCGTTGTCACGCTTACCCACTGATGTGGAGACTGTTGTTGCCGAAGACGAGGAAATACCTTGCTTCGTCGTTGACGGCAATAACCCGGAACCCCCGGAATGGCAGTTTGACAACTGGCCAGAAGACTGGGACGATATGGACGCTGACATTGAAGAACTGCTGGCTGCAGGCGAAAATGAGGCTGCAAAGCCCCTACCGGGGAATTTTGTCCCGGTAGCACCGGAAGAGATGATCCGAGAGCAACATGGAGACCCGTTTTGCATCAGGGTCCGTGCCCGACTTAACGGTGGTGATACCCTCCCATTCGAGGCTAACGACATCGGCTAACTCGTGAGGACAGTCGAGTCACACCCACAAGTTGTGGTACCACACTCGTTGCAAACGAGGATCCTACACCTTTCGCATTACGCAAAGCTAGGCGGCCACGCAGGTGGAAGGAAACTGTACCTCACTTTGAGGAAAGACTTCTACTGGCCCGCCATGGCGGTGGATTGTTACGCTAAGGTGCGGTTCTGCACCGAGTGCGCGAAGAATCGCGTGAAACTCCGAAAGCATTCGAAAAAAGTGAAACTATTCCCTGTCAGGGCGCCGCTTGAATTTGTGGCAATCGATATCCTCGGACCATTGCTTACCACTCGGAGAGGTAACAAATTTCTTCTCGTTATCACCGATCTGTTCTCGAAACTGGTTCGGACAGTACCTCTCAAGAGGATTACCTCATTCACAGTCGCGAAGGCATTTGCCACGCACTGGATCTTTGTGTACGGCCCTCCTGTGGAGTTATTATCCGATAACGGAAAGCAGTTCGCATCCCGGTTCTTCCAGGATGTTTGCCGCATCATGGACGTGAAAAATCTTTTCACAACCACTTACCATCCCCAGTGTAATGGGCAGGTTGAACGGTATAACCGTACGATGCTGGCATCTCTCCGTTCTTACGTTGCTGACCACCCAAAAACATGGGACTTATACACTGACGCGTTAACCTTTGCGTATAACACGCAGGTGCACAGGACTACTGGTGTTTCCCCATTCGAACTGGTCTTGTCAAGGACACCTCCGCCTGTGGCGTTAGAATCACAAGCTACCTTGGGCAATTTCCCATCCGTGGGTGATTACCGCCAAAAATGGAAGGCGTCGCTAACGAAGTTAGTCCCCGCTGCCCGGAAGTCCATGGCAAAAGCCCAAGCCGCTTACAAGCGTGATTTTGACGCTCGCTTGCGAGGAAGAACCCCTGAACCACTTACTGTGGGTCACCGTGTCTTCGTACGGAAGGAACACTACAACCCTGAAAGGGATAAACGCCATAAGCTCTCGCCCGTGGCGGATGGACCCTTCCAGGTAATCTCGGTTACACCAGACACTGTGGTGGTACAAGTCGCTGACGCGCAGGAGCGGATCTCCCGCGACCGTGTGGTACTGGCCCCCCACCCTCGTCTGAGGTTACTCCGTCTCATACGGAACCCGTGTCTACGGACTCAACAACACCGGTACAACCGGAAACAAATGTGGTGTCAAGACCTTCAGTCTTGCCCCACCCCAACAGAGGCCTTACAGACCTCCCGGTGGAGTCGGATCACCCGATTGCGTCGGAAAACAATAGCCACACTGGCACCCCCGTTTCGACCCCATCGTTGGGTTCGCTAACCCGCGATGCGGGACGCTCTGCCACTCCCCACGCCGCTCCATCTAAGGAGGGGGAGGAGGATATTCGCTCTGCTGAGGATTCAATTCCGACGTCGCGTCGTGAGAACAACCGTGCAGCACGGACTGGTCCGACATCTCCGGATGTTCCGGTCAGTGAAGGGACCACGCGCTCGCAACGATCGCAACATACACCCGTCCACGAGAAGTCTACACCGTCGCCGGTTGAAGGCACTCACGCAGAAGCGGCAACATTGAAGTCACAAGAAACTCGTGGTTTACCAGCCGCGCTGGGTCAAACGGAGTCGAATGATGTCGCCGGCATAAAGCCGACGTCGTCGGAACGAAGCCCCACTGGGGAAAGCGCAGCGACACCGAAACCCACCGCGCAACGCGATGCAGAAGGACCAGGAACCCTGGGAAATACTGCGGAGCAGCCTCGAGCAGGAAAAAAAGGAACCCCAAGTGCCTCGGTATACACTGACACCACCGTTGGTGGAATGCCGGACGCTCCGGGGAGAGTTCACGTCAAGGACGGTACGAAATCACCAAGTGCTGGGTATAAAATATCGGCGCAGGCGCAGCCGCGCGTCGAGATCGCGAGATCGAACGCCGCCGGCGGTGTCAAAAGCCCCGGTAACCCGGACGTAGCCGTTCAGAACGGGAATCAAAAAGTTGGAAAAATTGGAAATTCAACCGCGCAGCCGTTGAGCGACACCTGTAACAGGGAGGCGGTTCTCCCAAGGGAGCGTGGAAACCAACCGTTGGAGCAGTCACGTGCACGCACGGTGGTCGAGCCCCGTGAGGAGGCATCTCCCGCGTCAAGCGGAAACGGCGATCAGCAAGTTGCTGCGGCACCGACTGAACCGTCACGACGGAAGGATCCACGCAAACTTGCGGTACGACGGCAAGGCGTCGCCAGCTCATCTAGCGTCACCACCCCTCAAAAGGGAATTGCCACCGCCGAGCGGGATAGTGCGCAGGCAGAAATGCGCGCCATGAGAAGGCGAGGCGACCACCGTGATTCGGGTATTGAGCGCCCCCTAAGAGGTGAAGCAATCGCACGAATTACGGCAAGCCGCGCGGAAGTTCCACTCGTGGATATCGCACCCCCACAAGGGTTGTCGCAAGGAGATGTGACTACAACACGGCAAGGCCGGCAAGTGTACGTTCAGGAGTACGTTGTCGCCGACATTGTCGGGCATACCTGGGACCAGGAGGGCATCTTGTTATACCGCGTCCGTTGGTACGGTTACGACCCAAGTTGGGATACTCTTGAGCCAATCGAGCACCTGCCTCGCTCGAAGGTCATTAGTTATCACCGTAAAACGGGTACTGCACCGCCAGCGACGCTGGATCAAGCCCAAGTGGGATAAGGTTGCCGTGGAAACGGAGGAAGTCAGATCGTTGGCACACACACGTCATGGGACGGGATTGAGTCCATACCACCTTGGTGGGAATGCTCGCCGTATGGACGGTTTGACCGGCTCGCGCCGCTCGAACACCGATATTTGGAAAGAAGACTCATTCCTGAGGGTTTTTCATCCAGCTCGCTGGTAGTGGCACCCACGCCACGCAAGTGGGTATGGTTTTTCCCCTCAGAAGGGTGCGCGTTTTCGGGCGTACCGCAAAGCAAAACCGGCTATGCCGGGAGGAACAAAAGGACACCGTCCGAGACGGGTAAGAAGAAAGGATACTCTTTATCTCAAGCTACACTACTGTATTCAAATATACACCCAAGCTATGGGGACGGAAGAGACGACGGCTACTGGCCGGTACCACCGCCCTCTTCGGGAGGTTGTACACCGCCAAGGCGTTGAGCCAAGGACTCGGTCATTGCGGCGACATCGCCGGAGGCCAGGTTCGCGCCCAGACCCGCGCCGCGGAGGAAACGAGCAATGATAGCTCCTTCGTCCATACCCGCAGGCGCGGGATTCGCCTCGGAGGCCGCAACCGGAGGGACCGGAGCAGGGTCTGCAGCTGACTCCGTCGCGACGGGGACCGTGCTCGGCGCAATGCCGCTCGCTCCCTCCGCCGGAGGTTCAGGCGTCTCGTCCATCGCTCCCCCATCGTCACCACCCGTATTATCGGGATCGTTATCCATCATTGGGGCAACCTCGAGGTAATCTCGGTAGTACTCGTCGGAGTCAACGAACCCAGTGGGGTGATCGGCCGGCACGCGCCGGGGAGCGAAACGGAGCTCAGCCGCTTCCTCAGCGGAGATCTCCCGGTACTCCCACGGGTCGAAGAAGACATAGTCGCCCGCCAAGGCGGTATTTCTTCCCATACCTGGGCCGAAGCCACCCGTGTTGGGGGAGTCAGCTCGTCCGCTCTGTGCGAGAGGGACTTCACTCCAGTCGACGCCGTCGATATAGTCCAGCAAACCGAGGACTTCCTCGTTGTTGGCACGACCCCCGAGGGGGACTGCAAGATCCAATCCTCGGATGGCGGCTCGCACGCGAGGTTGAATGAACCACAGTCTGTACTGGTCGTACGCCTCAGTGAGGATATAAGCCGCGGTGCGGACTGTCCATTCGGTGACGACGACCGACCACAACCCGGTACGGGGATCTGTCAACAGATAGGACCCTAAGTAGGTGAACACCGGGGGCAACTCAACATAGCACCCCCGGCACGCCTCCAGGTAATTCCACCACTCTGGGAGGGCTACATACCGACCTTGTCGGTGCGCCGGAGCGATGTGCTGGATTTCCACGTTCTGGTACGGGACAAAATACCCATGTTGGGACCGAGCGCGCCGTTCAAAACGGATGAAGTTCTGAAGGAAGTTCGACCGCGAACGGCGGGAGAGGTATCGAAACTCTGCCCGAATAATCGGTCGCTGCCAACAGATAGCTTCTTGCCGCGCTACGGGAATCCCGCGCCACGCGAAGGTCTCCAACGCCGCGAGGCGGTCGCAGTAGCTGATCTCCCTGCGAGTGCGGTATAGCTCAACGTCGAAGTTGAGACCCGGAGGAATCGGAAACTCGAATGGAGCCCGGATTTGCCGTTTGTAAGCCACCTGCACGAACGCAGCATGAGCTTCAGCCCGGGACTCCCGGTTATCCCGCAGCACATGGTGCAAGGGGATGGCCACGCGACTGCGCCAATCCCACGAAGTGGTCAAGATGGCACGCAGGTCCCCCGGAAGGGTGTCTCGCCCATCGGCGTACTCAGCGATGAGGTTCTCGTTCAACACCGCTGTCAGGTGAAACCACGGCGCGAGCCGGAGGCGTCTAGCGTGACCCTGGTTCGCCGGATTGAGCCCCACAAGGGAGTTGTACGGCGGCCAGAGCACGCCAGCTGGAAACCCTCCGAAGGGACCCGCGTTAGCGGCCTGTTGCGCGGAAGAGCCAGAACCGTGTTGGGCGGCAGAACCAGCGGCGGTGCTGGGATTTCGGTTGGTCAGTTGCCCGCCTTGCGGGAGCGGTACGGATCGGAACCCGGTGAAGCCCCCGGAGGGGAACGGAGGTTGGTTGGGAGGTTGGTTCGGCGGCAGTCCACTCATCGTGAGATCGATCACCGGCGTTGTCGAAGGGTTGATTTAGAGCGCTGTAGCGTTGGGTTCACTCGAAGGAGGTTCGTTCACTGCTACGGCAGGTGTGGGTGTGTGAGTGTGTGAGGGAGAAGTTTGTTGCACCGGCGAGCCGGAAGAGGGCGTGATTTTATGCCCCATCGCTGGCCACGCCAACCTCGTTCCGAGGACGTCTTGCCGCCTAAGGAGGGAAAGATGTAGTGCAACGCCCTCGATTGAGGTATTTACTTGAGACTATTCATAATTTCTCGCTACGCGGTGAGTGTGGGTCGGGGAATATATGACTGTAGCCATCACTGAGATGAGAGTAGGACACGTGGGACACGGTGTGGGAGTCATGGGAGGTTGACCACTACACGTGGAGAATTGCCACAATTTGTTGAATGTTTAGTTAATATTATTCATTAATTTTAGCCCGAACAGTACTTGGCGCGCCGGCGTCGCCGCCGTCGCGCCCAGTAAAGTTCCCCAACCAGGGTGATCCTACTGACCGGTCTTGGCTCTAATCGTTCACGCCTTCGGCGGTGCTCGACTCCTAATCGGAAAGACTCCGCGTTGACAGGGTTCGTTTATCCACCCTGCGTTCTCTAAAGGAACCCAACTGTGGGAGTGTTTTACCGCTATTTGTCGCGTTCGCCTCTGTATAAGGAAGGCCCCGGCAGTACGTCGTTATCCTTTGTCACCTTGTCGCGAGGCCCCACCTCGTGGTGCTCTCGCTCTCCTTTTCCTTTTCCTTTTCTTTCCTCCAACCCTCTTTCGAGGTATTGCACACCCACGTGTCGTGGTACTCCCTTCTCCGCTCCACCTTTCTATTTCAACTCTCATCGTCCCGTCGTGACGGTTTGGCTTCGGTCTTACACCCGGCTTGTTGTGCCATTCCAGAGAGGCTCTGTTCGCTTTGCAACCCTCCGTAGAGGAAGATCCCTAACGTCTTCGTGGTGTCTTTTTCCGCTTGCGGGTTGCACTACAGATTATACTAAGAGTATAGGGAAAAATGCAGAGTGTGTACGGGTTCATTTAAAACATCAAGTGTACAAAATAGCAATCTATCCTGTGCACGCGCCAGTCACACTCACTAAATGAAAATACTTTTTTACAAAGTTCTGTGCACTATTAAACTTGGACAAAAACCGGTTCTCTTAGAAAGAACACTGGAAGTGGATAAGGTCTTAATCTTTTTATCTCTGTCCGGAGCTTACAGAGGTACTTGTTGTGTTTCAAGAATTTTGGTTGGCGATGAAACGGAAATTATGATAGGTATCCTTATTCAACAAAATTGCTCATGCTTCCTTTTTATATATTTTGGTAGGGAAAAAATCTATAACTGCGTTTAAGATCATTCACAGAAGTCTAAAAATAAACATTTACGTAAATCCTGTTCTTTCACGTTAAGGTCTTTTTTGTTTCATCTTTTTCTGTTTCAAAAATTCTTTCGGATATTAAAATTGGTGCATACATAGTCCAAGGTTTTCTCTGTCTCCATGTGTCACTTAAATTGTAAATTCTTGAATGTAGTACTCCAAATGCTTCCAGCAAAAAGATAATAAGAAAACTTTTTGCATGCCGGGCACCAAGGTTAAGTCTGTGTAGAAGCCTATAAAACAGGAGCCGAATGGCATTGACTATGGAATAAACCCAATATTGCACTCTAACATTTCGCTTTAAACTTCTCACTTCTACTTAGCATAAGGCTCAAATGTCATCAAATCATTCTTCTTCGGCAAGTAGCCATTCATCAATTTGCAGTAGTTGTGGCCGGCCACAAACGGAGCATAAGACATACTCCTGTCGCAGTCTGGGACATAACTGTCAAAATCATGTAACGTATTCTTCAACCGGAGAATACTACAGAGAGAGAGTTACTAATACAGGCATGGCAAGAGAACTTCAAACTCTTCGTATTTGTCAATCTTGCCCTTATCACAAAAACGCTTACTACATAAAAAATGTACCACGGGACTAAAATGGATCTTTGATTGTCTCCAGAAGCTGGCGTGACGTGGACAACGAATGTGTTTCTCGTTCTCAAAATGACCTAAGTGGACCGGCTTACATTACCACAAATTAATTTGGAAAGTATATGCGGCAGGATCTAATCAGCAAAAGTTTTCAGAAAGCAGAGAACTTATTACTTGGTCTTGTGGTGTGGACATGGTTACGAAGGTTTAATCTTGTTCTGAGTTACTTAAGTACAGAAACTAATACCTTCTATGGGTTGAGGGCATTCCGCAGTCACTAGCGCAATGAATACGATGAATAAATACCGCCTATAGGTTCACTCTCTACTTTTACGTTCAACATTGTATTGAAAAACTGAGAGAAGACGCATCGGATGACATATAGTGCATTGAGTTCTTAGAATACTGTAACGGAGGTCAGAAAACTGGCAAAGGTTAGGAGGCACTTGCTCGGATGAGGATAGGCCCAAACTGGTACGAAAACAATTTACTTGCAAAAAAAGTGAATTGATAAATGATAATGGGAAACAAATGTACCCAACGTGTCCAGACATAACAAAGTATTTATCTATGGTCTTTGTACACCTATTGTAAGAGTTCCAGTTCAGATTCGACACAGCAGTGGACAAAATGAAGCCACCATGGATGGCGTGAAGGAATGCAGTTCGAACTTTATTCACAAGAGTGAAAATGGGAAGCCTACATATTGCAAGTATTGATCCGCGGAAAGATGGTAATTGATGTTGAGGTAACGCTGCAGCGCTTTCTGTTCTCCTTTCTCGAAGCCAAGTTCGTACCCACGAAGGGATGTATGGGCCACTGCGCGAGACAGGGAGGTGACATCGGAGATTACTTCTAGAGAGGAAACCTCTGCCTCTTGCGGCGAGACATTACCAATCTCAATGGCCTCGGTATCTTGAACGGACGCGACCCGAGGTGGGAAAATAAAGGAATTGGGCAAAGAGGTAAGAGAAAAATATCACAACCCGTGCACGGGAATCTGAGTAGTAAGCAGTGGTCTAATGGGCACAATTAGCAGCAAGGAACGAAAGGATTTAGACTAGAGTTGTGATGGAAACTCGATGAAGATGTGAACTAAAATATGAAGCCGGGACAATTATGCCATTTTAGAGGCCAAGAGGAGACATTCTTAAAAATTAAAAAGGTTCGCGCTTGTATATAAATTTCGTTTACTTTATAGACTAGATATCGCTACGTGGGTTTTGGTTTATGTGGCTTCATTATTGTTACGGATAGGTTATACAAGTCTGGCACAGTAACCCTTTGAATTGCTCCAATGGGCTTAAAGGGCTCTGAGATACCAATAAAGCAAATTCTGGACCCTTTTAATTCTCGCCGACTATACACCGAACCATTATCCCGTCAGAGTGGAATCACGAGAGTTTTCGTTCTTCTTGGCAATTATTTACGATGTACCGAAGGTACTGTACCGTGAGAACTACCTCTTTTAGGTTGAATGTTGTGTCCACTATTGGATCCAACTGCACACATTAGTACTTCTTCCCATTTTGCAAGGTTGTTTTGGTGTTTTTCTTTGTTCCAAGAGCGTCAGGAGGACCAAAACGTGGAGAATCCGATCGCAGTCGCACCTTCCTACATGTGCATGAAAGGATTGAATATTTGTTTGCTCTCGAATAAAAAGTTTTCACACGCTTTTGACCGTTCTATTCGGTCGGTAGCTGAGTTCCTTAACTCGCATAACGGGTGAAAAATAAGCAATACCACTGCATGCTGATCGTTTTTTTCCAGGTCTTTATCGATTCCTTCGACGAATCGGGTTGCGAGGGGAGCAGAGCGGCTCCTGTTGTCGGCGGCCATTCTCCAGAGGAAACCATTTTCATTTGTTGCTGTGTTAAACACATCTTTGAAGCTCAGCTTTTGCTTTTACTATCACAAACATTGCTGGATAATGACAAAAATTACGCTTCTGAAGACCCACAGGTGCATGTCTGATGACTTGAGCTGCCCAAACATTTTTGGGGGACCGCTACTCGAGAGGGAGCGCAGAAGTAACAAGAACTCATGAGCGTTTTAATGTTTAGAAAATTCAGAGTATGTGCCAACATTGAAGCATTTGCAATTTGCATGACGCAAAACGAGGCACGTATAAGATACATATGTCTTTCACTTGGAACATGGGTGAGCAAAGGACTTCCTCATTTGGACGCTGCTTGGCTGCCTGATTATGTGAACCACGTGTTTGTCCTCTTCTGTAGTTTGATGGTGCGCCGAGAGCATCAGATTGAAAGTGGGCATCAAGGAAGGATTTTCGCCTGTCCAAGCAAGCAGCTGATAGGCCGGTTGGAAGTGATATGAGGGGAATTGGTAGTGTCCCTTGTTGAGGGGTTTTAAGTGGGCTCAGCGAAGAGACTCGCGACTACAAGAGAGCATATTATCTGAAGCGTGACAAAATTTGGCACACAGCAGGGTGATCACATGATGACGGTGCGCGAAACAAGATGGAAGCTGCACAGACGAAACCAAGACAGATGCGATGGAATCTAAAATGCATTTGAAGCGCGCTCGAGCAGTGCTCTTTGTGGCGCTGAGCCAGTTTGTGGCACTGAGTTGAGATGGATTGTATATGGATCTACGAGAAGACACACACAGTGGCTTGTCTGTTTGTGGTCGAAGTGAAATGGTGTACTGTTGGTACCTTTTATGGAGATTCCAAGGCTGTATGTTTTGACGCGCAATACATTGTTTGTATGTGCAGAGTGGGCGCGGTTGGGAGTCGGATATCGACATGGTTGCAAAAATCTCTGTATTCTGGAAAGGGAACGCAGTAGACTGATACAAGTGGTATGAACTGACAGCGCAAATGTTGCTCCAACAACCGCGAGGCAAGCAAGCGTAGAGCAAAGTGAGTCTAAGAGTGGCGTTTATAGATACATGGGAAGAAGAATGCGGGTACACGGAAGAAAGAGGTATAGGAAGTTTCCAAGAGGCGCATGCGGGCGCAACACAAGAAGCGAAGCCAAGTAGAGGCCAACAATATCTATAAAAATTATTGCGCAAGCGGCTGCGTAGGGTTTTTAACAAACAACGCGCTGATACAGAAGATGAATAAAAAAAAAAAGCATAATCAAAGAAGGTAAAAAGTCAGTCAAAACGATAACAACGGACGCATTCCGTGCTGCGCAGGAGAAAACGCACGCAGGCGAAAAACGTGACGCGTGCGCGCGTGTCGGCGTCACGCCGCACGACGCGCGCACGACAGGCTGCCGAGTCGTGGCGCAGGAGCGCTTCCGCGTCGGTTTTCGGGCGCGTTTATTGTGAGTTTGCGTCAGTCGATATGGACGCACGCGGGAACAAGCACGAAGCGATTTTTGATAGGGCGGCGTTCCGTACGGCCTCATGGAAAACAATGATGGATAGGATGTTGCCACGCGCTCCCCTCGCGCATTTGTTGCGCGCGCTTGTTGGTACCTTGGTAGCGGCGGAAGATAGGAGTGAGAAGAGGCGTCGAGCTTGCCAGTAGCCTTCGATACTCAAAAAGTACATGCGTACAGCTGCCTAACGCCTTCACATTTGGCGGCGGCGCAGGACCGCAGCGCCGGGGACGCAGCGCGCGGAAGGCAGCGCAGAACGGCGAAAAAGCGCGCTGTAAGCGCAAGCGCGCGACTGCGCGCTTGTTGTTTGTTCCATGCGGGGCGCGGGGTGCACTGCGGCGCGCGTGTTTTTTTCAATAATAGTGGCGCTTTCAATTAATTGACGTGGCGCGCTTGGTGCGGGCCCCCCCCCCCCCCCCCCCCCGCCGGCACAAGGCCCGAGGGCCGCGCGCTGTGCCGCTGCTGCAGCGCTAATGTATGGTGCGTAACTGCTTATTCGATAGCAGTTTGCGCCGTTCATACTTGGACGATTTCGACAGCGGGCGCCGATATCGGCGAACCGTTATAGCCAAGGCGCGCGCGCTCGTTGCGGACGGCGCCTTGCTTTCGCGTGCCGCTGCATGGCTCGGTGATACGCGCACGTAACGCGTGTGTCGGGCGCCGCAGCACGGCTTTCCGTGAGCGCGTGCGCGCAAAACATACAGCGCGGATCGCGAACGCGCCCAAGTGCGGCGGCGTCATGCAGTTGGACAGCCGCGTCGATACGGCGCGCGGCGGCGACCGCGCGGCGTACCGCCACGTGAGGCGCGCGGCGCGGCGCGGCGGCGGCGGGCGCGCGGCGCGGCGGACAAGGCGACGCAGATCGAAATCGACAGCGCGCGGCGGCGGCCTTGGCGGCGGCGCGCGGCGCGCGGCGCGCCCGCACGCAACAACAAATCGACAAAGCGTCTCGGAAGGTAAAAAGGCGCGCGCGCGCAAAAGAGCGCGCCGCGTCACGCGCGCGCCGCGCATTGCGTCACCGGTCGCGGACACGCGCGCCGGCGGCGGATCAATCAATGTTTATAGCGCGCGGCGCCGCCGCCGCACGCAAGCGGCGCGCGCCGCGCCGCCGATGGAAGCCGCCACGTGTCACAGCGCGCGCGCGCGCCGCGCCGCGCTCGCTGCGCCGGTAGACGCAACAGCGCGCCGCGCGGAAGCGCGCGCCGCGCTGCCGCGCCTCGCTCCCTCCTTATCAACCATCCCCGTCCGCCGCTCCCCCCCCCCCCGGTCTCCTCCGCACGCCCGCGCCTTCCCATCCACTCCCACCCCACCCCACCCCCCCAACCCCCCTCCCCCTCCTCTCCCTCCGCCCTCCGCCCTCACCACCTCCCACGCCCGCCGCCCCGCCCGCCCGCCCGCCCCTCCCCTTCCCCCGCCATGTTCCACTACGTCACCGTTGGCAGCCACGCGCCAGACCCCCCCGACGCCACGCCCGACCCCCTCCCCTTCGACGCCACCCCCCGCACCCTCCCCGCCATCCACGCCACCGCGCCCCCCCACACGCCCCACACCTGGGGCTTCTCCGCCGCCGTACCCGTCCACCCCACCTTCGCCATACCTCCCACCTACCCCGAAACGTCGCGGTTCGAACAGCCCGTCACTCGCCAGTCCCAAGCCGCCCCCCTCTCGCTCGACGGCCTCTTCCCCCATCCCCACAAATCGCCCCGCAAGCGTCAGAAACGCTCTGTCGTCTGGAACTTCTTCAAGGAGAGTGAAACCGATCCCAACTCCGCCATATGCCAGATCTGCATGTCTACAATTCCCCGTGGCAAGAACCTGGCGCGCAACACCACCAATCTCAGAAAGCATCTGGAACACCGTCATCCCGAGTATGCCTCCCATGTCACCAAGAAGCGCCCGTCCTCCGCCACTGCACCGCTCCCAGCGTCGCGGAAGCGTCTCACTCTTCCATCTCCCTCTTCCAAGTCACTCGAGCTGCCATCGAACAAGCCGCAGCCGCCTCCGCCACCGCCTCCACCGCCACCGCCACAGTCGTCTGTCCTCCCGCAACACCTGCCACCCACCCCGAGCTCTCATCTGGATGATTCTGCTACCGTGTTGCCGCTTCACTCCACGCCCAACTCCAGCACGTGCGCCCTTCCGCCGCCTTTAACTCTCACTCATCCGTCGCCTTCGATGTATGGCTCCACTCCCTCGCCACAGCTTCACTCTGATCCGGTGTCCTCCGAACTTGCACACTCGGATCAGCAACATTCACTCCCTGTGCCCTCCCCGCCTCCGCTCCTTCCTGCCTCCAATCATCACTCCCATCTGCAAACCTCTTCACTCATGCCCCTGTCCTCGACGCAGCCGTCGCTGCAACTACCGCCGCAACATGCGCAACCGCACCAGCCCAAGCTTGTACAGCAGCCACACGCTCACTCTTCACAGTCCGCTGTGTTGCCCCATGTGTCGTGGACGCCTTCCAAGGCTCCAAGTCCCCTCCCGCCGCCGCCCCCACCGCCACCCACCGCATCTGAGACGTTGCCGACCCTTATTGAGACATCAAGCAACACCAACCTCACCACCACCACGTCTCAACACGCCAACCCACATGCACACGCTCACGCGAACGCACTTCTGCGCTTTCTGGCCGTTAACAACCTTCCGCTATCCATTTCGTCATCAAATGACTTTCGCCAACTCTGCCATTTGATACAAAATCGTCCAAACTTTCCAAACGTGGACGTATTGCGTACTACCGTTCTAAGCGCGCAGTTGCACACCGTGCAGTCCAAGATAAGCACAGCTCTGGAAAACGCTGACTCCATTATACTTAAGGTGGAGAACGGCCATCTCGGCCAGCGATTTGTTGTATGCGAGTATTTTCACCCTCCGATGACAAGGTGTAGCGTTCTGATAGACATTGTCACTCAGGAGGAGTTATGCACTCCAAGCACACAAAGCGGTTACGGTTTGAATTCTTCGACTTATCTGGCTTCTGACCCTTACAGCGACGCCGCACGTCGGCGCGTGCATACATCGCCGACACCACAGAAGCTTGTATTCAACCGTCTACTCGATCGTATCACAATGACAGTGGACAGCTGGAGGATACGGAGCAAGCTCACAGCGATTGTTTTGTCTGAAGATGTCTTCTCCGGCGAAGAACAGCTGTTTCTTTCTCCATCGCTTTCTCCTTCACCGAGTAACACCCTGGAGCTTCAGGGGAGCCACAAGGTTAGCAGAGGTTACCCGAATGGAACAACTGAGCTCAGCTACGAAGAAAGTCATTGCGATGCTACAACACTTCCTCCTCAGCGTGAGCGTATTCCCATCATTAGCTGTGTCGCACGCACTCTCACAAATATTATTGAGCAAGCCATGTCTCATGACGAAGTTTTGGAGCGTCGCTTTGTAGCGCCTATGAGTCGTGCTATGTTCAGGGTTCTCACGGATAATGAGTTCCGGCTCACAGAGGCGGCAACTTGCTGGCCGACACATCTTCGCCTCCCAATGCACAAGCCTTCGCTTTGGGAGCTGGGTTCGGTGCTCGGATACTTTGCAGAGCACATTGACACGGTACAAGGCACAATCAAGCGTGCATGTGAGAACCACTCGTATGATTTCTTGTTTGTTCTGAAGGATGAGGTACTATACCTTCACAGCATGGTGAATATATTTATAAATGCTGTGAGGAGTTTAAGCGTGAGCCGTTCGAGCTACAGCACTTCGAATGGGTTTGGAAGTGGGAGCTACTCTAGTGGCGGGGAGCACATGACATCGCAATGGTTTTCGGAGAATCTTTCGGCTGCGATTCCAGCGCTACGCGACGTTCTGAAGAGCCTTGAAGAATTGCCGCTAGCGGTGAGTGACGAAGTAAGAACTTTGGGGAAGCTTGCGGCGGAAAGCACAAAACGACACCTGATGTGCATGGAGCAGCAAGATATCTTCTTGTGTGCTACTCTGCTGGACCCACGATACAAGCAAGGGTATTTTTCCTGCAAGGAAGTGGTGGACAGTGCTGAGAGGATGGTGTTGGATGCCTTCGAGGAGGAAAGGCGGAAGGGTGATGGTCAGAAGAACGCCAAGAATGTTGACGCGTTGTTGAATGGCTGCGTAGGGGCCTCGGGCTCGCTTGAGCAGTACATGACGTCGATAATACCGGACACTAGTTCTGGAAGCGGCTGTTTGACACAATTCTTGAATGAGCAACAGGCTGAGAGGTGGGGGGGAGAGGAGTTTTGGAAGAGAAACTTAAGTCGATGGCCGGTGCTGTCGCGGGTTGCTGGACGGTACTGTTTGACACCCGGGGTGTGCGAGTCTGAGCAGGCACGATCGGAGATTGAGCGGGAACAGAGTATGAGAGCGGAGGGGGACACGCGGAAGAAGGAGCAGATGTCGGAGAAGCTGAGGATGGCTTTCCTGAGGAAGAGTTACATGCAGGGGAATAATTAATGGTGAGCAACGAGGTGGCCGTGCCGGCGCCACTGACTAGTAGGAGGGTGGGGGTGGACGGGAGAGGAATGGATCGGGGGGAAGGGCGGAGGGGGGTTGCGTGCGAAGGTGAGAGGAGAAGACGTGGCGCGTAGAAACGAGCGATATTTTGGGGCGGAAGTTTAGCACCGTGCGAGGGATCCATGTGAAATTGTTCTGTTTTTTTTGTGTGCTTTCTACAGCTTGGCGCGCATTTGCAGCAGCAGTGCTGGCTGCGACGCAGCCTGTGCCGCTGAAGGGCATGTCGATTGGAAGTTGATGGCGAATCAACTTCCAATGGCAGCGCTTCCAGCGGCGCGCGGCGCAGTGGCGCGTTTCCGGGTCTCCGCTTCCGCGCAGCTGCGCCGCACTCGAGACGGCACAGCTTCCACGTCCTGCGTCACAGCTGTGGCGCAGATTGCGCGATCAGATTTCTTAGGCTGGGCCCGAGCCTCGGGGGTCGACCCGATTTAAAGCAGCGCGCGCAGATCGTGAGATACTTATTTGGCGTGCAGCTTGCGCCCTCAACTAGGTCTCCTGTCCTGTTCTCGATATTTAACAGCACTATAAACATGCTTTTCACTGTTGCAGCTCAGCCACGTCGCCGCTCCTTTTGGGCACCTTTGTCCCCGCCCCCCCTTCCCACCCCCCGCGGCGCTCGCGCTGCTTGCCGCTGCCTCGCAGTTTGTTCCGCAGCTTGAATTTCATTACATGCGCCCGTGTGCCAGACCGCCCGCCGCGCGCTTCTAGCCCCACATGCGCGATTAGTGCTCACCGGGTGAGCAGCCTCAGTCAAACATCATCACCTTGCATCCAACGTTGTTGCTTTTGCTACCTGCCGGTAGACGCTCTATGTCTCCTTATTCCTCGTTCCCTTCATTACAGAGTGCTGGACACCCTCTCAAGAGATGCAGCTGTTCTCTCGCAACATTACCGTAGAGGCCGCGCATATGTGACCGCAAAGCAACGAACTTGAGGCAAGTCACGAAACTGTTTCATGCACCTCCAATCAACGAAGCGCACCTAATAATTCATCTATGTACTACCTCTAGCAACATTCTTCTCAGCAGTTAACGTCTTCTGCCAAACAACGCTCGTGTATGTTTCAACCACCACACGACATCATGTCTCTTGCGATTCCACTGTTGCTTGATTCGGGTGACAAACACCTGTCATTGGCTGCAGGAGAGCACCCCCTGCCTGGCAAAAAACTAAGTACCCCATTGTTCTTTTCCACATCAACCATGCCATTGTGTGTCAAGTACCGTTCCATTCCATCTCTACACTATCAGATCCTTCTGAATATAGTGCACCCTCAACCTTCTCATCTCTATGAGAATTGTTCATGGACTTGGGTGCAGTCATAGTGTACAGCCGCCGTAGAGGAGGCTTCTTTATTATTCTTTCATGGTGAAACCTCTTTAGCTTACATAGTTGCCACACTTGTCTCGAATCTCGCTGTTTCCAAGGAATAAAAAAGCTTGCGTGCAATCCGATAATTGTCCATTGATACCTTCGGGCACTATTGTTGTGCACGGCACAAGAGAGAGGTAAACGAAACATCAAATGTCATTTTGTGTTGCCAACGACATCGTCATACATGTTGTCAGACTCGTCGTCGGGAACATCCGCATCTCCTCACGTTCAGTTTTACACACTGTTATTCATCGTGCATTTAACATGAAGAGCTATAATCTCTTCCATTTAATAATGTTTGACGCTCGCTGTAGATACAACTTCATGAGCGAGACACTCTCGTCAGAATATATATATATGCATAGAATAGGACGTTAATGATGAAATTTCTCTCCTAGAATTGCAGAGGTTGATGTTCCATCATTGCTTTTTAGTTTCTTCTTTTTCAGGACCGAGGAAGAATTCCACTTCGGGACCTTTCGCCACCGATGAACTTCCATTTCATTCCTTGGCGTGTACGACACTTTTCCAAAGAATAAAAGTGGCATATATATTTTTACTGCAAATTGTTTCAAGTACGCCTCTGACTGAGCCTGGACCTCATACTCTTCTAACTGGTCTTACTAATGGAGGCTACAAGGCTGAGCATTTTTATTTAAGCCGAAAAGCTGTTCGGAGAGCGCTGGTGCTCTCGTGGCCCTGCGATTCTGCATCTCCAACACCCTGTTCATCGAACGGCTCTATGATCACTAGTCTACTCACTCACATATGGTGCTTAAAAGTTAGAAAATGCCGCGTTTTGGCTGTTAGTGCTGGCCATTTATATGACAGACTGACAACGATTAAAGTTTCATGACTTTGACTGACTGACTTGCAGTTTTTGAAATTCGTCACTCAAGTTAGTCATGGAGGTAGTTATAGCTAATATAACGCTTATTCAAACGGAATTCGTGAGGCATTGTACAAAAATGTATAAATGCCTATTTGAACTTTTAATTTCGAAGTTGGAAAATCAAAAAGTTTACATAAAAAATACCAACATTGTAATTCCAGCTTTAGATTGGCCGACGGTGGTCCGTCACCCCTATGTGCTTCTGCTCACATCAAGAGAGTGATGTTGGAGAACGGGCTTCACGGCATTACTAAATTGCCAATTACTATAACTAACTAGGATATTAAACAAGGTGACTAGTGACTTAAAAAGACTTCTCCTTGTCAATGCAAAATACTCTGTACTTCATTTTTGTCGGAAACGAAAAAAAGGTTAACAAGCACACGTATTTTTTTCTTGCTGGAAGACCTAAAATCCAAATAAAACGATAGGCCAGGCAGCATGATTTGCTCCAAAGTTAGTAAATAAATATAAAGGCTATGAACACGAAAAAAAACTTTAGAACAAAGATATGAAAGGGAATCTAGTAGTGCATAAACAACATAAGCAAACAACAAAAAACAGACAGTAAAAAATTGCACGTTAATTCTGTAAAATGTTTCTGTGCCGGTCTATAAATTGATTGCAAGTTTTTCTTGAGGACTGTGAAGTGAGAAATCTACAGTTTATGATTGTTATTGCATCTATTTGATATCTTATGCTACATAATGTGGGTGCAGTGCACTGCTGTAAGTACATTCAGAAGAACATTGTAACTTGGCATGCGTGCATTGCCCAAAGGCAATTCCACGTGTGCTAAATTGGCCAATGATGTCATACTGTACTGGGTTCCGCCCCACTATACAAATACAGTAGGGCAGGCTCATGCGTCAAAAAAGTGGGGTCAACGCTGAAAACCATAATTCCGCGCTTTCGAGTGCTTTTGCAAGGAAATCTGTCATCTCAAAGGGTACCTAGCATACACCACACGGTACAATCATGAACTACAATTAAAAAAAGACTTTTTTTCTCTCATCGAAGAGTCTAGAGCACGCTAACCGTCGTCTATTTTAGATAGATAACCATAAAAAAATGTTAGCCCTTTACAAATTATACAAATGAGCTTTTCATTCAACACACTTGTCAACAAGAGTACCATCAACACTTCTACCGAAGTTTAATTTCCACCTTGTTTCTATGATGCAAACTTTGCAAAATCCACTTGAAGATTGTCCAACACGTGGATTTCATTCTACTTTAAAACAGAAACAGTACGCAAGTACCCTAATCTCTGCTCCTGTCTAACTATTCTTTGTCAAATTTACAAGACACCAGCAAAACAACCAATCTCATCGAGAGAAAAGCTCTCAGAGCACTTTCAATGAAAATTGAGAAGTCAAAAAATGCCGTAAAGCATCTCCATCGCTCATTTATATATCGCTCTCAAACCTTTGCGGCTGATAAAGCAGAAGGTTAACAATCTAAGCTTTCCTTCTTTATATCCACTATTAATCATTCTGCATTTCACGACAATATGCTTTATAAAAACGAGTTCTTCCGCAAACTGAAAACAACGCACTTTTGCAAGAAGTTAAAATCCGATCATAAGCGAACTGATAACTATTTTATGGTTCGAGCTTTGCGCATGCGCGTTACTCGCAAAATACTTCATGCTGTTTTTGCAGTCAAAGAAGGACGCATGTTGTTTTATGAAGCCAGACATAACTTCTGCCTGCCGCTCTCCTCTATTGACTATTGGTATCAAAGCGTTAATGCGGTCAGCAAGCCGATTAGGTCAAAACTATTTGCCCTAATCGAAACTAAAAAAGAGCATACAGTGCAGATGCTTAACCACTATTTCAAAACTGAAAAGCACATGACCAGCAACGACTTCAAATATGCTGTGCAGTTTTAGCCCACTCATTTCCAATCGAAAGGCAGCAGAAGCTACGCTCCAAAAGTGGTCGTCCGGGCGACGATTGGTGTAGAGCTTTTCAGGCTTGACACGAAGACGTCATCATGTATCGCAAGGTAGGTCTCTGTTCAAGAATCGCAGAGATACATATCCACAAAGGCAGAGGTTCTAGCCACCCACCTTGCAAAAACATCTGAAGTGATACAAATGTACAACATCGACTGCCGTAGAGTGTTCACCTATGACAAATGAGGGTTTTCATTTGACAAAGAGGACAAAAAGACGTCTTGCACCAAGCACTACATTTCAATCGATGATGTTCATGAAATTCATGGCGCGTCTTTTAAGAACATATCCTGCATTACCTGCCTTGCGTTTGTATCAGCCGAGGGTATCGCAGTCGATCCCATGTTTGTATTTAAAGGATATAGGTTACGTACACAAAAAACTAATGAAACAGAAAGTGTTGAACCCATTCATGAAGTTTTGCCTCGTGGAGGGCTCGTGGCTGCTCGTAAGATCGTTGCCGGTGTTGACCCCAACATTTTTTACCAGTGGGCAACCCATTTTATGGCGAAGACAGAAGACCTCCGACCTAATGGGCGCCATGATTTGCTAACGTATGATAGATACCACAGTCATATATCACTTCTTGTCTGTAAATTGTTCCGCATCAACCGTGTGATCGCGTACCTGCTGCCAGCGCATACTAGCGTCACAACTCAACCGCTCGACCTTTCCGTCTTCTCGTCGATGGAATCCACTTTTCTGGAGCTTCTTGCGGCTTGTGTGGCCCCTTTTCCATTGTTTAACAAGGAGCTTGATGTGTTTGACGTATGTCGCCTGATTACAGAAGCTTACGGGAGAGCCATAACCCGTGAAAACATTCGGAGTGGATTCGTGAAAACGAGTCTCTGTCCTACAAGTCAACGTCATGTGCTTGAGGAATAAAGGCCACGCAGCTTTGATTGCTTTTTGGAGCGAGTTGGTATCACTGAAATGATCTCGATGTTGCAGGAAAAGAGAGCGAAGACGCGCACAGAATTGTTGAGGACTGCTGTTCTGACGAAAACGGGATTCATCGACTACAGTGAAGGAGTGTTTTTGAGGTGTGACGCTGCGTACGAGTTGATTAAAGACCAGGAACAGAAACAGAAAGCGAAGAAGAAAGCTAAGAAGAAACGAGAGGAAGCTAAGTCATCCAAAGAAAGGGCTAAAGTTGTTCAAAGGCGTGTTGTCAACATTGCAGCCACGATACAAGGCACTCTGCGCCGGAGCGAACGTCTCGGTAGCAATCTTTCTGTGCCCCGATCCTTCGAGGAGCGTCGTCGCAAAGCTCGAGGCAATGCTCTCACCAAGAATTCCGTCGGTTGCCGAAATGCCGCAGAACTGTGCTAGCGACGAGGTGACTGCTTCCCAGGCTGTGGATGCGACGGGAGCTGCTTTTGATTAAGCTTTTTGACCGTTTCAGCAGATTTGAGATTGAGACCGCAAGCACGTTTGGTGTACCAAAACATGGACTTAAGAATTTTGTATGATAGATTTTGTTCACCTTTGACGCTATGCTTTTCCTAAGTGAGCCTGTTTTGAACTCCTCTCGTAAGGGCGCCATATCTGTTCTGTTTCGTGGCAGTTTTGCTTCGTTTAAGGCTTGTTTAGTGGTGAAGATATCGTGCTTTCTGGTAGTGTGCCAGGATGTACCAGAAAGAAAGGAACGCGGGAATGAGAGGGATTTTCAGCTTCTGTTCAAGTGTTGAGCCCACCCCCCTGTAGAAGTACTACTGCATCTACACCCAGTGACCGCAATAGACGTCGGTGATTATTTAGTGTGGTAACATATTTAGTGTGGCCCACAGTATTCATGGGACCCACTTTTTTAGACGGTGTCGAAATTAGTGTAGATAACGCATTGAAAAACCCGAAAGTGGCGCTTTCTGCTAATGAAACGAATTCGTTTTCACCTTTTAACAATTTCAACTATAATATATGGTTTCTGTAATCGTTCTTGATTGTGTTTTATCAATGATTTTAGAATTTTTTTATACATCCATATGAACCTGAGAGAGAAACTAATGCTTCGAAAACGGCATATTGTTAGAGTATAGCAATAATAACTCAATAAAATTATGCAATCTTATTCAAGTATTATCTCCAAATGCAATATACTCTATTGAAGAAGCTAAATAATTGAAAACATTTACTGTTAATATTTCATAATGTCTGTGATCACCCAAAAACGACTAGGCTACATTTTCGGTGTAGATGTGATGGCAGTAGCCGCTGTCAGGCGTATATGACAGTGTCATGACTAACCCACACCATTTGCGTCTATATTAAATAATGTGGCCCACATTATATGCATTTGTACCGTGTATAGTGTGGTAACGAATTTAATGTGGCCCCAATTATTTATTGTGGACCTCGCTAAACTTTTGGAACCTCAAATAGTGTGGGCCACGTCTATTGCAGTCACTGGGTATAGTTAGTAACTATAGTGCGTTTATGCGTTTCTACTCCCTTTCAGAGGATTCAGAATTCTATATAAACGGTCAGAAAGACTACAGACGGTGTCCTAACCGAACAAAATATTGCGTTCAACATTTATCTACTACTAATAACCCTTCCCCAATATATTGGGCATTGCATACAAGTAAGTGATTATTGTGTTTAGGCATCCGTGCCTCACTAACCTTGTCTGTGCTTGCGCGGTTTATGCGAGCACTGCTCTTCCCATCTAAATCCCAGTACCGATCGAAGCTCTCTACGCGTAGATAAAAATCAGGTGGTGTGTACCAAAGGCTTCTTTGTCGTTAGTGAGCCGCACCGAAGCTTCGGCTTGAATAACGGTGTTGGTAGAGAAACCTGGTGCTACACGGACCTAGTTGCTGGATGGGATGCCGTCCGTCGAGATTTTAGTTGAGCGCGGCGTAACGTCTTCTGCGAGAGACTAGCTTGTGCATAGAGTGAAGACTTATCTTCAGTTAGTAACTCTCCTTGGCACGTCTCGTAGGAAGGCCACACGCTTGTCTCTGAACGCGCAGAGATAGGTTTTGTAGAGCAAAACGCCCTTTGTGGGGATGCACCGAGGTGTTTGTCATAGGTTGTTGATCCGTTATAGGCTCCGACACCTCATGTTATCAGAAGTTACTGTAGTGATGGCCCCATTTTGGGGTATGCTTAGGAAGGGTAGTGTTTCTGCACACGTGTGGTGAGTTGGCACGATGCCGGGTGCGCCGTGGAAAGCCTGCCACGGTTTCACACGTGTTGGATGTTGGCCGGCAGCACCGGATAGTTAGATATTTCTAGTTGATATTTTCAAGTGCTCTATATAAGTGGCGGCACTTGCCGCCACTGTACGGGAAGTAAACCTCAAAGAGGCCTTTGGCTCTAGCTTCTTGCCGCGTGCGAACGGTTCTTCGTCCCTAACCGGGCTATACCGCTGCATCCCCGGAGTTGCTATCCACTTCTGTCCGCGAGGAGTCCTAGACCGTCGATATGGAATCTTTTGTTGCTTTTTCGTAATTATTCCCGTCATACGGCTCTCGTTTCTCTGCCCTGTCATACAGGTTTTTGCCCATTAGTTTCGGGACTTACTCCCGTTTATCACGAGTCAGTGCTCCTCAGTGCGGCTCGTTTGTTAATCTTTTGTTGCCCCCTACCGTTCGGCTGGATACCACCACTGGCTGTGGGTCGCCGGAACATCCGGATACCTACGCCGATTCTTCCCCCTTACCTCTGACTGCACTCTCAGATCGAGGCCACCCGGATTTACACCCGGCATCGCGCTGGCCCTATCAGAGGGTTCTGCTGCTGCATCAACCTCTGTAGAGAGCAGGTTTCGAACACCCTGTCGGTGCGCTTTCCGCGACGCGGCTCTTCTTTGCCCACTCGTGGGATTGCACCATAGGTTTGGCTGCAGAATTCGCGTGCAGTTTGTTGTTGTGCTTCGTTCTATTCTTCCCATTCGGTGCTTCTCAGATCATCGTCTTCTTTGTTTTCTTTTCTTACTCGGAAACCTTCTCCCGAGTATATGCCGTTTATTTGTTCCGTGGATTCTGGGCTCACGTTGGTCATTTCGTATGGCTGGTCGTTCTATTCTGAGCTCTGTATTCTGCTGCGAGAGACAGGTACAACGGTTTTTTACCACCCGCGTCGTTTGCCATCGGAATAACCTCCAGAAGGATTTACAAGTCGAATCAATAAAACAAACATAATTACCTGCTCCGTAACCAAACAGGTTTTCAGAAGAAGACTTCAACCCTTTCGGGACTGAAGATATTTGAAAAACAGTTGCGCACTGCGCATGCTTTACGTTTTTTAACAATGACATGACTCTAACACGCTCTTGTTACTGCTAAACACGGCGGTGTGTGTGCGAACACAAAGACTGCAGTACAGCCAAAAACGGGCATGTGAGAAACAAGGGTGGGATAAGGGTGGGAGAAAACCGGACATGGATGGGAGCCAGTCGAGCTTGTCTCGCTCTGGGGTTCTGTTTATATCCTTGCGAGCGGACCCCTGCACGTCCTGGTGCTCTGAGACATCCGCTGAGTATAGACAGAAAGGGGTCTCAATAGTAACCTTGAGACGCTCGGCACGCTACACGGGAGATGTATCGGCTCGCTATTCCTTGGCCGTTCCCTTCATTGCTGTGTATCGCTAACAGTCAAGATGAAGATCTTTGAACAGCCAAATAGAGGGCGAAGACCGACCACTACGAAGGGAGCAGCTGCGACTACTGTAGAAGCTGTGCAAAGAACCATTCCGAAAATGATGATGAAATGATCGAACTATCAGCGTAGGTCTGAATCATACGCTCCGAGGTCCAATCGAAACGATGCATAATAAAATCGCTCGAACAACCCAGAAGAAGTAGTTCGTTCATCGAACCGATGCGTACACTATGAGAACTATAACGAAATCCGTCCGAAGATTGAGAGCTGACTGTAAGAACAATAGTCCGAAAAGAATGTTCAAGGCCCTGCGCGGGCGTAGAAGAAGAAAAAGAAGAGCATGCGAAGACCTTCGTATCCACTTACGAAGCAGAATAAAGGAGAATTCCTGATAGGCCACGAAGTCTCGCGCCAGTACTTAAGAACCAGCGGACGTTGGATTGATTTGCCTTCCGGCGACGCACAAACTTTTGGATGCAGTTAGGCTGTATCTTGATGTCCTTCTTTTGAAGAGAATCGAGGCTGACTGAGCGGAGATGAAAGATGTAAGCGACCGTAACCGCGCAGCTGCAGGAGATAATAGAGTCATCGAGAGAGTAGCAACCAGCTCCAACAATATTATTAAGTAGTTCTGCAGAGCACCCAATGCTCAGTGGGGCACAGGATTGGTTGGAGGAATGTTTGCATGTGAAAGCCCTTCGAAGTTCGGCGACAAAAGCCGTGCGTGTCGGAGAGGGATGCCCGTGATGTTCTTGGTACTTGGACACGGCGCTGAGGTACTGAGGTAAGGATCCTGGCGAAATACGTCCTTTGCTGAAGAGGAAACCAGTAAACGAGACCACGGGCCCGTCAGAATTGACTAAGGGTGCGGTGCTTTGGTCACGACAGAAGTCGAACCATTCGATGATCTGAGTGGCGGGGGTTCTTCCATGTAGATGGAGTGTATCCAAATTGGGACACAAGGTCAGCGGCGCATGGCGCGTGTCGACTGTGTTTCGAGGTGTAGGCGTGCTGAAGCACTTAAGCGCGTATGGACGACTGATAGTTAGTCAGCAGTTGATGCGAGATATGGCTACTGACCACTCCGCGGCGTGTCGACTCCCGTATAGTAGGGCGTGGGAGAGGTCTGCTGGGTGCATGATCGTCAAGTCGCGAGCAAGGCGACGAAGCCGGTGGTACCATCCTTGATTCGGCCAGTGCGGGGCCACCAGAATCCCCCGGCTTTGTTCTGCTCTATTTTCGCGACGACGAGGTGAAAGAAATCAAACAGGGGGGTCCACAGGTGGCACTGGTCTGGGTCCCAGGGCTATTAAAGATGTTGCTGGACGTACTTCCGACCAGTGTTGCACAACTTGAAAACATTTTCTCATCAACCCCCTTGTGACACCCTTGAAGACAAAAACTTTGTCTGTTACATTCGTTTGTCACAATGTTCTTCTATCTTAGAAAAGATTAAAAACTTGTCACAGTCTTTCCGAAGTCATGCATATACAGAGTAACTCTACCTTTCGTTACGTCACTTGCTTCACCAATAGCAAGACAACGTTATGAAATTTAAACAACACTGTTGCAAACTGTTTGCTTGACACAACTTGTAACACACATACACTGTAGATGAAACTTTCAACTGTGTAGTTTCGAACTAGCTTCAGCTCTAGCACGCTATACAATCGTAAAACTCACTCCCATCTTTCACATCCTTTTGTCTTCATCCATCTTCTACAAGCTCTTGATCGTTTTCGCAATACTGCATCCTCACAATGCAAAATATAACTACCTCAGACGAGCAACAGCACCAGTCAAATCATATTGAATCCAGAACAAGACTTTTATCTACCACGAACCCGCTCGTTCCAGCCAACAGTCCCTTGTACACACCTGGATTCGTTACTAATCACAGGTGCAAATGTCACAACAAGATCTTGTCAACAAAGTGTCATTTGGAAGGCGGATGTCTGCATGTTTCACAGTAAGTTTTCAATGAATGTGGTCTCACGTTCTTCTTTACCATGCTAAACTAACAATCTAAATGTTGTACTCTAGAAACGACAACGCTGGAGAGAAAGCGAAGTTCATGAACCAATGTGAGAAAGATCACTCGCTGCAAAACTCAAAGAATGAGTTCAGGTCTAACTTGAACAAAACGAATGAACATATGTCTTTATCTAAATAGCTCATAGCATAAGTTCTCGTGTTGCATAGCCTGAAACTCAGAAATAAAACCTCTTCAATCTTGTCTACGTATCCCTTTATCTCGAATGGTATTCACCGCATAATCCAACGCCAGCGTAAACTTTTTCTATTGCACTACAATTAGAAAAATATGTAGTCTCCCTCAGGCAGTTCTAGGTACATTGTAGTTCGTACTTTACTGTCAGGAAAGGCATGTGTAGCGATCGTCACTCTTATAGTCTCTAGTGCTGATGCAGCATGCACCCACCTCAGATCGAGCCCAATTTCGTCCGTCGTTTTGGCGAGCACCAGCTTCTGCATCCGGAACCGGGCCGGGTCATACCCTCCGAACCCGCTCTCGTACAACCTAAGCTTCCTCCCGAATGGCTTCTGTTTCAAGCTCACACGTAACTGCACCCGGAATTCTTCTCCTCTTCGAGCACCGAGCTGATGGAAGATCACATTCACATAAACACCACTCCGTAATTTAATGGCTGCTCCCGACTGTCCGATGCTACAACGCGTGTGTGCGTCCTGTTAGCATCAAATCCTCCCTCCTCTCTCCTAGTTTCCAAATACTTCTCAAACCAGATACGAATTCCACCATTTCGTGTGTTCCACTAGCCGAGCAGTTGAGGTACAACCGCTTCGAAAACGTTCCTCGCCTCGTTTTCGCCTCATACGCTCACTCTTCCTCTCTATCGCTATCTGCTGGTTTTGGTTACTCTTTTTGTCTTTTTGAAACGCCTTCTCACGAGAGAGTAGATAGGAAGCCATCGGAGAATGCATACTGTCGTCATAAATCTCGAAAGTGTCAGCCTACTCAGCCCACAAGCCGTAGCCACTCTAACAGCAGCAGCAAATCAAATACTTGCTGCCGTAACCATTTGGCGCCTTCCTGCCGCCTCTGTTCTTGCCATCGGATAGCAGCACACCTTACGATGTCATTGTACTAACGGGTAAAGAGCGCAATATGTTATTGGCCTTCTGGCCCATCCAAATACGTAAACACGGCAAAGAACTCGAACAACATGCCCGCGACATGTGCAGCCATTCTCTCGGAGATGCGACTTGCCACCAACATAGCCGCACAAACCGCCATTCCCGTGAACACCACGTTTGCCAATGTAGCACCGCCAATAACCACCACGACATTTCCGCCGACCGCCAGTGCCATTGTAGTAATCATGGATCGATCACACCACTCCGCCACAAATATGAGCGAGCTTACCTTGGCCAGAACAGACAATGGACTTTGCAACTTGGCTACCGTCGCCTGTGCAACCAATTCTTCAGCGTCCGCGCGTTCGCCTCCGCCGGTGCCGGGAGTATCACTCAAATTTCTGGCTTGTAGGATCATTTGCAATCCGAAGAAAGCAAACAATGCGATGGAAGAATAATGTATAACAGTGGATGATAAGTACTGCATCAACTGCCTCAAGAAGCATGCAATGAAGGTCATGACAGTCAAAGCAGCAAACGCTCCCAGGCAAACCAAAAATGGATCATGTTTCATGCCCATAAGAGCAGTGGCAAACATACTCTTATCACCAAACTCGGACAAAAATACCACTCCAAACGACTGAGTGAACGGTTTCACGAACGACTGAATTCGTTCAGGAAGCTGCGACTTGGACGGAAACTGCGGCAAAGCCGGCAAAGCAGGCGCAGAGGCAGTGGCAATACCGGTGGACGTGGCATTCATAGCACCACGACTGACGACATAACTAACCATGGTCAGGGCCATCACGCAGCACCAGACGCAGATCGTTTCTACCTTCAAAGGGAAAGAAGGAAACAAGAAGTAGAGTGAGAAAAGAAACTCTAGCCTAACCACATTATTATGAGCTCAGAGTTGAACCTTGTGAGTACCCCTGAAGACAAAACGCTCACCATCTGAACATTTCTTGCTTCGGCACGACCTCGTGGACACAACAAAGGTAAGTATCATTGAAGTTATTTATGCAAACAGGCTGCGCATAATATCTGAGTCAGGAAGGTGAGCTTCGCTTTGTTCATTCTCTACATCCGAGAACGCCGACTCAATAATGACCTCTGTTACGGCCTCCTTATCATTGACATCTTCGTTGATATCTGCAACAGTCGGGTCCATATCAAAATAAGAAACAAAGTCTTCTGTTCCACCAGGATCCGTTACTGTCGTTTCTAGTGGTATCGGGGCTGTGTGCTCTTGAGTGTCCGATACTCTCGGATCGGCAACGCGAGTGCGAGTAGGTCTCATTGCGCGCTTCTGAGACTGTCGTTTCTGGGAGTCCAGAGCCCGATTAAAGGCGCAGAAGATCATTTTCTCCACTTTAAGTGGGTGAAGCCTGTTGCGGGAAGGAGTTCTAATCCTTCCTTGAAGGCTGTAGCTCCTTTCTACACTTGCCGATGACGGGCTTAGGGATAAAACCCGAAGAGAAAACTCTCTTAGACAGGAATTACCTCTGAACTGCATCCAATACAGCACAGAAATGTTCTTGAATGCCATGAGTGATTCCCTTTGCGTGGGGTTATCGGCCTAAGACCGCCAAGACAACCGGGTGAAGCTAAATTCTTCAAACATCCGGTAAACAGCGCCGTCGACACCGCCCGAACTGGGCAGTTTTTGCGTCGGCGGGAACACCTCTGAGCAAACGAACGCGCGGATATGCTTCAACACCTGCGCGTTATAATTGGTGAAGTCGTCGTTTATGCTGCGGATGTCCAGGAAGTACGCTACCAAGTGAAGAGATGTCAGTAAAGGAATCCTTCGCGTTTCCTCCTTCATTCGACTGCTGAAGCAGGCCAGAACTTCCTCCCTTCGCTCCAATGTGAAGAACGACGTCAGTGGCAGAACTCGTAGTTTCTGCTCAAGCTATCGTGTGGCAGGAAAAACTTCAGATATGACGAAATTATCGTCATCGAATATGCGCAGGTATAGCCGCATGATTCGAAGTACATAATATATGTCCCTGCACTTCTCAAATAAATTGTTGTCTCGAACGATAGCTTCAAAGTTTTCTCGCCGGCGGGCGTTTCTGTTGCCATAAAGACTACTATGAAAGTCAGTACAGTCCACTAACTGTTGGTGTATAGGCTTACCTCTGATAAAGGAGTGTAACATTCCTTCCGCGCTTGCGAAACGCGTGGAGGCCATCTTCATGGGCAGGACGGCCGTTCTTATTGAAGCCACTCTTCCGTACTGATCCAACTCCGTATTACTTGTGAGGTACCCAGAATTACGGAGACCGACGTTGAACTGATCTTCAACTTTTAAAGCGAAAATACAGCTTTGAATGTTTGCGCAAATCATTCACCACCCCAGAAACTGTCCCCAGTATATCAGATACCCACTGTAGCCCACTTACATCTTGCATAAGGAGATTAGCAACATGGGTCTGGTCCTGCCCAGCGATAACGTGGTTGTACCTCCTCACAATTTCTTCCTTCGCCTTCACACAAGAGGCAGTGTTGTCACTCACGACTCCCGTAATTCGCTTCATATCGCCAAAGTCCCTGAATACAGAGTCAACCATGTCAGCATAAAACATAGCGTCGCAGCTCGTAGATCCCGTATACACTGATCTTAGAAAATAAGTAAGTCTCGAACGGTTAACCACAGTAATTGTCAGGAGGACATTCACAACACTCTCAGAGTTACACTCTGTCCAACCTTCAAAGATCAGAGTACCATATGTCTGACGGAGAGAGGAAGCTATTGATGACTTAACCAATTTCAATTGAATCTCGTAATATCCTTCTATGTTTTTTGTAGCCATACGTCCTATAGTTGGTACATGGCGTTCAAGTCGAGGGTCAAGCAGCTTAATAACTTTGATGAGCTCATTCTCATCTTCCTTTCTACTTAAGATGCTGAACGGCAACATATTTTGCACGATAAGTCGTGTAAGTAGATCATGCAATCGTGACACCTTCTTCGCGAAAGCTTTCTGATCTATCTCGCCTCTTGCTTCCGCCTGAGTTCTTTCGTTTCTCAGCGCAACAGCTCTGGCGGTTGAGCTGACACCTTCCTGGTGACTAACCTTGGAAGGAGTTATTGGTATCTCGAAACATTCGGAAGATGAACCCAATCTGCGATATGCGCGTAGGAGCGAGGGAGACTTTAGCAGCCTGGTTAGGGTGTCAGAGGATGTGAAATTGCACTGCAGCAGGTGGTTTCCTAGTTGAGTCCCGTTTGGTGTCTCCGCCTTCGTCTGCCACCCGCAGCCGTTGCAGGTGGTGTAGACGTTCTCCGTTTGAGTTGCGGGATCGCTGTCTTGCTGCAACGAGAAGCATTCCCTCAGCCACCAGCTGCGTCTACGTCCTACCTTGCGTGTGGTAGACGAATCAGAATTATGCGCTGCGGTGTTGTTGTTTGTTGACATATAATTCTGAGAGCGCTAAGCAGGTGACTTTTCAGATAATTGCAAGATGACTTGTGTATGCTGGTTGTAAAATCTTGAGTTGCGTTGAACAAGGACTACGAAGAGCCGCATAGATTTGGGTATGCGGGTAGTCGGGCGGGTGGATGAGACGCAACTGGTTTGAAGGATGAGTATGGCGACGGCGAACGGCTGCGGGTGGCTCTAAGTAGGCGAGAGTGGAGGTCCGGAGAGTAGGAACCAAGCTTGCTGAACTGTCAACAAACGGAACTGGAATAGAACACATGGGGTGCGTTGGCGCCATTTGAGTGAACTTGTCTCCGCTGAGAACTCCAGCGAAGTAGGCCAGATTAGCACCAGTAAACTCTCTTTGACCTAGGTTATCATGGCGCGTTTTTGTGGCGCGTTTTTTGGAACGCAATTGCAAATCTTGTGGTCCTGCAAAGACGTACGAGCGCATTACACGGTTCTGTTTGAGTGTGCAACGTGGGAGAATCTAACGTATCGTAAGTGGAGAATCAGAAGCATCGAAGGCAATGAATAGCGACAATATTCAATGGACGCTGAAAATTAAGCTCGTACCGCTATAAAGTGGCACAGTATTTAGCGTGTAGCTCTCGCTGTTACGCACGAAACGGACGACGGTGAGTGGGAGAAATTTTCTTCGGGAGCAATAAATTTATTGAAGCTGGGTTTCACTGCTTCCGACTGGTGGACAGGCGTTCCGCTGGCGGCAGATTTTAGAACACGTGCCGGTCGAAGTCGTATTCGTGCTTCAACGCTTGACGGAGGCAGAGTGTCGCGCGAGCATTGCAGGGCAGCCACGTCCGTGAGAGCCGATTGGCGTACTTGTTCACCGCTTACGGCAGCCAATGGGCTTGAATCTCGACTCGAAGACAACGAAACAGCCCTTGGAGTTTCCGGAGTTCCGACATCATTGCCGCAGATGCGGAGACCATAGTGTTCAAAACGCACGGGATGGCCTGGTTGTCCCCGTGAATTAGGAGATAACGGGTTGATTGATGGCGCAGGTAATGAGCGAAATGTCTGCCCAACAATAACCGGACGGCTCGAAGTTCGCGTAGAGTGATCGGTTCGCGTCGATCTTTCGTTCTCCATAACCCAAGTCCTACCCACCAACCTAGACTTCCTGGTTCGAGGGAAGGACCTAGAGTTCTTCCGTAGCCGATATCTACGGCATCGCCGTGAAGCGCTGCAGGTGGCTTCGGCGGTGTAAAGGGCGACCATGGCTTTGTGTAAATGATCGCCAATAACGTAAGTCGGGAAGGGCCTGCCGCGAGAGCCTGACAAGCGCGACGGTATACTGTCCTGTTCTCGCACATGCTCTGCGGATGTCTTTGTAGAGACTTCTGGTGTAGAAGCGTGCGAGTGGGTATGCAAGCGACAAAGAGACGCAAACGGCCACGAAGTGTCGGAGTAGTTTGACGGAGACGAGGCGCTGATGCAAACAGCTGGTGCGCAACAATTTAACTGCCATCGATTGAACGCGCTGTATCTTATGCGGTACGATGAGAACTTTCATTGCTTTGGTATCGATTCGGAAGCCGAGATGATTTATCTGTTGTGATCCGACCCATTCACCCTTAGACGGGTGTCTGGTGATTCCGAAACGTCTAAGTAACACGTTCAGGCGTTTTGTGCCTTTGCGGAAGTCACGAAGTCCCGCGACAGCGCCGGAGGGTGTGGGTCTGATTAAAAAGTCATCAATGTATGGCAGGATTCTGTAACTTAGGTGTTAACGGATGAAGCGCACGAGCGGTTTCAAAAGCTTCATAAACCAAAGTGCGGAGCGTCCCTAACCGAAAGGAAGCGCAATGCAACGAAAATAGTGACCGCAATAGTGAAAAGAAAAGAAGTCGCGCATCAAAGGGTGTAAGTAGAAAGCTTTGTGGCCTTCTTTAATGTCAAAGGTAGCAGATAATCGTTTTGCGGCAGATCGAGGTCAAAGCCGGGTATTGTTTCCATCTTCACAGTGGCCCTGTTCCAATGCTTTGATTGTCTGCTAAAGGTAACGACAAAGCGGCCCTTGAGTGCTACTGCGCTGTCTGGCCGCCAGACGGTAAATGCTGAAGAGATCATTTTGCCTTGTCTGGCGCAAACAAGGGAGTAATCCTCGCTCACTTCTTCGTAAATGCTTTCTGCTAGTTCTCTAACGATATCTGTATCTGCGTATTCACGATCGGCGGCAGACTGTGCTATCTCGGGCACTTTTATGGCCTCCGTAAATGGAATCACTGGCATATTCAGGATTCCATACTTAACAGCACGGACAACATGCCTTGAAGCTCCGAGCAAGCGATTCCAGTTGTCAGCTTTTCGGACGTTTTGCGCCTCAGAGACTCGATCCTATATGTCTCTTTTGCGCGGGACATCTTGGATGTCACTTGTCTGAAGGACTGCCGTCTTTGCCTGATCCTTTTCCTTTCGAAGCCCTTTTAGACAGAAGCAGCTTAGCCATCTCCTTGGCAGTTTCGATCTCAAGCCTATTTGAAAGTGCCTCTGGCAGCGTTCGGTGTGCTTCAGAATGCACCGCATCGTGGGTTTGTTCAACCAAGAACGCATGTTGGCGGGCGAGTTCGGTAGCTTTCTCAATAATATTTTTGAAGTACTGTCCTCTCATAGGGAGCACTTCAAGACTTGCTTTCATAGCTGTCAAAATTAATGAAAATAGCGGGCAACCTTCTTCCCCATTAGAAACGGTCGTTGCAAACGTCCAAGCGACGATCTAAATCTCAAGATACCCGGGCGGCGTTCAGATACTCCTACTCTTTGTAGGAACGTCGATCCTTGTTCTTTAGTTTCATCAAGAAGGCGTTGGACTCGGACTTGAAGTAAGCCATATGATTGATAGGTACATGTGGACCTCGATCGAAAAGGGTGCCTTCTCTCATGTTCTTGGCGTCGGCAAAAGCGGGGGACACCAGCTTGTACTCCTGCTCTCCGCTCTCTGAGGAGCTAATTTTTTCTTTCATCTATTCCCAAAAAAGGTCAAGACTTTTCTCCGGTGTTTCGGTAGATTGGGCCATGCTTGCGTTAAGACCACGCAAAGGTAAAGATGTCACCACTTCCAAATAGAAGGGAAGTTTTGAGAAAAACGGACATGGATCGGAGCCAGTCGAACGTGTCTCGCTGTGGGGTTCTGCTTATATCTTTGTGAGCGGACCCCTGCACGTCCTTGTGCTCTGAGACATCGGCTCAATATAGACCGGAAGGGGTCTCGATAGTAACCTTGAGACGCTCGGTACGCTAAACGGGGGATGTATCTGCTCGCTATTCCTTGGCCGTTCCCTTCATTGCTGTGTATCGCTAACAGTCCAGATAAAACTTCTTATATCTAGCAAAGCAGACATAAGAGCAAGCCAATTAATTTAAAAGATGAGTTATAAGGCAGTAAATGTAACCAGTATTAGTTGATTGATTGTATTCTTGTGCATATTGACTTCGCTGAACAATAATCATTGTAGTATAGTAAAGTTGGCGCACTCATTCGCCTGACGGCGGCATCTTACAATCCTTGGCGAGATATTGCGCAGAAATATCAGAGAGCTAATGATAGCGCAAGACTCATGCAGTTTGGTAAAACGTGCGTAATACATGCTTATGTCAAGTACAGTAAAAATAAGAAAATTCACAACATGGCAGAATAACAACCAATTGTTCTGATTCACCTCCAATTAGAGTTGTTTGTCATGTATAGCACACTAGACACAAGATTCTCGTCTCAAGAGGGTTAAACGACATTCTACAAAAATTGAACTGAAACTTTTCGCGCAGCACAAATTTTTGCAAAGCACCAGTCCGTTTGACAAACGCGGTTATGAAAGCATAAGCTATGATAAAAATCTGAAAAAAAAGCCTACAGGATACAGTTGCGATGTTCTATACCAGATTTCAGGCAGTGCAGATCGATAATGACGCTCCTGCTAGGGCAGCAAGTAGCGAGAGAAGTCTTGCAAGCAGCCGACCATGTCCATAGCACCCCAAAATAGACACAGTAGCAGCGTATCAAGCAGATTACTAAAGCTGTGTCGACAACCCTTCTCGTAGTATAGCAGCCCGGCTGGCAAACAAGTACTGTTTCTTTTGAATGTCCGTTTCGTGCAAGGGTTTTGTAAAACTACTCTTACGAGCAAGGCCGCAACATGTTGAACAGCACTAGAGCGTTGGATATCTGTTGTTGTGCTTAAAAGGTTACAAATATATGCCAGAAAGCCTTCGAGCCTTTTCTTCGCCACAAAGAGCGTCGCAAGAAACCAAAAATAGACTTTCAATCATTAGCAGAATCTTTGGCAATGACAAAAGCGCGAAGAAGTGCATATTCGTTCAAACAAAGATATTATGTTTCTTTAGAGCCAATGCACTACTACAAACCGCCAAGAAACATAGAAACATCATACAGATACAAAACGAAAACAGCTGCTCAAACAAAAGACAGAAATATATCCACGCAGCTGGAACTTAAACCGAAATCGCTTTGGCTGACATGAAATTGGAAAATTTAAACAGTACTGATGAAATCATTGGGATGCCTGCGCTACGTTACACGGACCTAAAAAGCACCCCATGAAGATCTGAGAACGCGCAGTCAGTACTTCAAAGATATTACTTATGTAGTGCGACACTCACCTATAAGAATTTTGGCCAGACTTAGTCATAACTCCCGTTTACGAGTTTTTCTGGTACAACGCAGTATATGACCAGTAATAATTAGTGGTTTCCATCAAGATATTTTGGACACGTGAGACGCCGTGGAGTTTATGAGTTGCTGACCACCACACGTAGGCGTTTGCCATAATTGGTGAGTGCTTTAGTTAGTTTTGTTTATTGCATAGCTTCTACAGGCGTGGACACTCTCTAATCAGCTCTAAATGTAAAGCAAATTTTAGCGAAAATAGAATGAAAACCAGCACTATCAGTAGTTTTAGTAATCTTCCTAGATTATGGGCTCCCTCTTTCTCTTGCCAATTTTGTCCCTTCTTGTTTTAAACAACAAGACAAAATGCCCAGATCTTGGCAACAAATTTTGTTTACTGTACTGCAAATAACCCAGGTTGAGTAAACATTCTTCTTCAACATTGTCAGTCGGTAGGATATCAAAACCAGACAATTTCTTTCCAGAGAATATGCAGGCGAAAAGCAGTATAAGTAGGAAGGAAAACAGTGCAAATTATATTTGGTGACATGCATGATTGACGCTGTCATTTTGAGAGTTCACTGTCTGTTTTCTACCTTCGCTTCGCAGCCTGTTACCTCTCATCTCTTAGTTCTCGCCTCTCGCCGCTCTGTGTTTTTTCCGCAACTGTGATATCGTTACCTTTGTAATAAGTCTACGATTTTTTCTCAACCCACCGTTTCGCATTCGTACGCCTTTCCGACGTTCCCCTTTCCCCTCCACACATCGCAGACGTTCGAGTTGCCGACGTTCCCATCCCCCCTCTACACGTCGCACACGGTCGCCTTGCGACCGTCCGCCTCACTCCTTCGTCCATCTTCCAGCAGTTAACCTGGCCACTGTTGTCTTTTCCATCCTTCGACGCCCCACTTTACACGAATCGCCGCCGTTGGCCTTGTCACCGTCCGCCTCGCCGCCGTCCGTCTCGCCTACCTCGCCCTTGCCAACACCCGCCTCGCCCTAGTCCGCCGGACGCCATCGACCTTGCCTCCTTCGCCCTAGCAGTCGCCTGTCTAATTGTCGTTCGCCTTGGCACCGTCCGCGTCTTTGCAGTCCACCTTACCTATGTAGCCCGCGCCACCACCTCGCCCTCGTTTAACTCGCCAATATCTACCTCGCCATTTCCCGATTCGTCGCTTTACGCCTTGTCGCTGTCCGTCTCGCCGCTGTGTAGCGCGCTGCAGTCCGTGTCCCCAGCGTCAGCCTGCCAATATCAACCATGCCACCGTCCGTGTCGCTACTATCTGCCGCGCCGCCGCCCTCTGCTGAACGGTTTTCCCTGCTGTCACCAGTCTCCCCGCACTCCCCGTTGCTTTACTTTTCTTTCTTACTGGCTGTGTTTGCGCGCGTTTCGCATCGTCATTGTATGTGTCGCTTCCGTCTGCATCTCTCCATTCCACCTCGCTGCTCCGGCCTCGCTACCCTGTTCCTCTGGTTCAAACCAGAGGAACAGGGTAGCGAGGACGCGGCAAGAACGATCTTCTATCTTGCTGCACTCTACTCTCGCGTTGCTGCGTCCTGCGGCATTCTCCATATCTGACTTCCTCGCTTACTTCCGTCTCGCTATCCTCCTTGTCCCCGCCGTTCTTGCCGCTCTTCGTCTCCGCTACCTTTTGTGTCTTCGCCCCCGTCATAGTCACCATCGCAGCTCTCAACGTCGGTACTCTCCGCCTTATCGCCCTCCTATCTTCTCGGTCTTCACTACTACGTAGTTCGGCTCTGCACTATTCTCCCCTACAACTGTGCTTTGCGACCCTCCTTACGCTCTTTTCGCCTCTCTCGTCGATCTCTTCCTTTCTGCCTCGCCACTCTTGGCACTCTTTTTCTCTCTCTCCTCGCCAGCCTCCTACCCTTGGCTCACGCTGCCCTCTCCTTCCAACCTTATCGTTCTCAACGCTCTTGCCACGCTCCATATTGCCGACAATTTGGTTTTGCGCTCTCGCCTCCGTACACTTCTCTACCTCCTCGTACTGGTTTTACTTCTCTGTGCTGCTCCCCGTCTCCTAGCGCCCACGTCCACCACGCCGCTCTCACGTCCCTGCGGCTCTCTGCTTCTCTGCTTTTGTAGAGTATGGATCTAACTCCCTCGCGCATCAGTGGCGCTTCACACTCGCGACACTCTGCCTGGCCAGCGGCGCCTGCAGTGCGACCGTGGCGCACCCATTTCCTGCACCACTCTTCTTGACTAGGGCATGAAACAACGACTATTGGAAGCCATAGAAGACAAACCTAGGTAAGGCCGACCACGCAGGGTTTGGCGTTGAAGGCGAGTGCAAATTGAGGCAAAGCGCAACAGAAAAGGTGTGTAGCAGTCCATGCGGCTGTTTCGCAACAATAAATTGTAAGGATTAAAGGGAAGAACTAGTGCTCTAAATTGTATCTTGCGGTACAGCCGCAATTTCGTGCTGGGTGCCTCTGAGAAAATAGTTAAGCTCCGTGAATTCAACTGAATAGGTGAAGTGGCGCAACGGCCACCCCTAAGAGAATCATGTTCTGTCCGAGGGTGAATACGGGGTGTGCACGGGTTTATTTGGAAAATTGGTGTTCACTTAGGCGGTGTGCAAGGCACGCGCACGGGGTAGATTGCAATTCTGACCTCCCAATTTTCTAAACAACCCCACGCACGCCGCGTATTCTCCCTTAGGAGGAGTTTCTGTCGCCGGCGATGTTGCTGAAGAACCAGTTCCTTTTCCGTCAGTCCCCACGAAGACAGCATTAGATCTGTAACCTTTTCTCGTGTTTGCGTCTTTTCGTCAAAGCGGCAGGCCTCCCAAACCGCCTTGTTAATTGTTCCTTTTCGCGACTACGGCGTGAGATGTCCCAACGTGTTCTAGTGGGCCTCCAACCTGGCGCGACCAGAACAGTTTTGCTCAAGTCTATCGTCGTAATTCCCTCATGCAGTCAACGCGGCAGGCCCATAAACCGCTTCGTTGATAGCCCCGCGTTGCGACCGCGGCGTGGGCTGTCAGAAACGTGTTAACGTGCCTCAAATACGGCCGCTCGCATTGCGCGCGGTGAACCACGTGCGAATTGTGTGGACAACACTCGCGCAATTTATGTGACGGCGGGAGATGCTGAACGCAAGATTCTTAAACAGAATGACGGCAATTGCAAAAGCGGGGAAGGGGAGGCAGCAGAGATTAAGGGAGCAATGCTGAGATGTCGGTTGTCTCCTCTGCCTTTTCGCCAAACAAGATCAGCGAAAAGGCCCGAAGAACAGGGATATCATTTCAACCAACTGCGACAGCGCGAACGGATTGCTCAAAAGGGTTTCGGTTACGTGCTTAGTACAAACTGTGCTGCTAGCACCGATACCGTTTGCGACACCTCTAGCACAGCAGACGACAAGAGCGCGCTCCAAATCGATCTCAACGGAGAGAGCGTCAGCCATCCTCTGCTTCTGGGGGTCAGTGACAAGATCACACAACATTCAATCTTGGTGGTCGCAAAGACAGGAAAACCGCGACTACGAGCCGAAGAGCGAAAAGTACTAAACCCATGAAGGAGCATGCGCATCAAAGATCTACGAAGGAGTGAAGTCCACAACGCAGGCGCGGATTGGTTGCTTGAGGGGGGACGGTGGACACTAGGTTGCAACTTGCTAAGCGTCGTGAATATTCTTGAGTCGACCAGAACCAGATACAAGTTCGTGGCCTTTGGAACTACTGTGATCGTCAGAGAAACCTTACTGGCGGCAAAGATTGTATCCAAAGTTGTTGCGTGGTGTCGGCAAAGGCCGAACAAACCTCTTTATCGACAGAAGTTTATGCGTTTCGGTTTGAATCACTCCTGCGCGGTCACAGAGCCACCGTGGGAAATAGACGAAGTCACGTTTGTCTGGAACTTACGCAGCAATGGCGAGAAGAGCGGAGAGAAGTTTGGCGAAGGCGCTGCCTATGTGGGCCGCAACATCTCCTAGATGGACTTAGGATGGCACGAAATTGAGTTCAATTCGCTGAGAGAGCCAGGACTCGACACCGCACTTGCTCGACAAGGCGTGCTGCTCCAGGTGGACTGCTCAGTCGTGCATGATGACCGGGACTGGACAGTGATCATAAAGAAAGTATCCCGAGAGGACATTCTTGACATGCTTGACCACTATTGCACTGGACATTCTCTGAAAAAAGTGCCAGTACCCTCATTGAGCGGCCGCCAGATACTTGAGGCGACCAAGCCATTCAGGCTATGTGACGAGAAGATGTTTCTAAACAACACGAATGGCTTTTGCCTATATGCTGCATTGGCGAATTCGATGAATGAAATTGGGTTCAGAGATATCGCAGAGAAAAACCTCTTGAAAAGCCCAATACCGTTCATGAAATGCTTTTCCGAAACTGCTCAATGGGTTCAAGACCACACGCCATCCTTCGTTTTGCGTCGTGTGCATATGATAGGGGACAGCTGCGGCACGTATTTGAAGTGGTTACTAGTTCAAGACAACGGTGTGTTCTTGACTCGAGTACGAGGTCATCAAATCGTTCACGCCGTATTCATAGATTGCAAAAACCGTCGGCTTCTAGATTCCGTAGAACCCACACCTCTCGCATTCAATTAAAAGTGTTTTGTATCTTGCATGAGGGGGGGCTATGCGCGCTATCGTGTGCTGGAGTTCTGTCAAGTTTTAGTGCAAAATGGCTCCGGCGGAAAACGTAAGAGAGGGAGGAGTAATGCGGGTAGGAGAAAGAGGCGAAGAAATTAAACTTTAAGCCGGAGAACGTATTCATTTTACTTCACCTCGTCGACACATTCTGCGGAGAAAAGCTATATGGCTGCTTACGCTTCTCGAGTTTGATTCAAGCTCCCGAGAATGGGATAAACGCCGGAACATTTATTCACAAGCCAGCCTGTGTATGTTGGATTGTAAGAAAATTCTTTCCAACTCATCATCTCATTAGTTCTCCCCATCTCCTGGCTCGCGATGTTGCTCTTCACTTCTAATTGTTTCTCCTCCAATTCGGTTGGAACTTGTTTCGATATGATTTGGTGCAAGATATCTGTTTGCATTCTTCCTATTTAGACTCTCATTAGGTAGGTTTGAAGTCAAGCTAGATCGCAATATTTCGGTGGCTCTGGCATTTTCCGGATTGAATAGAACAGCTAAAGCAGACTGACAAGGTGGATCTAACAAGGAGTTCGCGCTATTGTCAATCACGTTTGATTCCAAAGCAGCTGATTGGAATATCGGAAGACCACCAGCTCCTGGTAGTTGAACGTTATCAACATGAGCATACCGTCTTGGTGGCGGTGATTGAGCAGAGTTCTCCGGGCTTAGCGACTGTAAAAGATCCCTTTGTTTTTCGTCACTACCTATGACGGACTCAAGAAGGGTGTTTTACTTGATCTCGTCTTCAAGAAAGTCTGATTCCGCGTCGAAGACAAACTACCAAAACATAGAATAATGCGTATGTGCAACCCGTCAAAGAACTCTAGCATTCGAATGAGCAAAAATGATTTTCTTCATCCTAGATTCCGACAGTCTGCTTCTGCATTTTGTATGCAGACGGCTTGGCGCACTAAAAATACGCTCCGCGGCACAAGAAGATAGAGAACAAGACCACTTTCTGCAGACAAACTCGACTAAACCCCGATTAGATTGATTTGCTGCATTTGTCCACCACACGAGTGGCGTACCCCTATACCGCTAAAGGTACTTTCTGTTCTCCTCGTTCATTGCAGATTGATCATGCAATCGTATTCGTTGCGCATTATACTTCCAAAGAATGGTGTGAATGAGTTCTACATGTCTCTGCGATCCGGCGCCCTGACAATACATTCGCAGATGTTTCTTGAGCTGCTCCATGTATAAACTCGTGTCTGCTGCGCACTGCATCGGATCCAAAAGATACGCACGGTAGTGAACGTTTTCCAGGAGTTGCGCTTTAACCTTTCATCGGTTAGACGGATCTTTTTCAGTGTTTCGTACCTGAAAAGCCTTCATACTTTCTTCTCTTTGAGATGAGGACAGAAATTGTGTTATAAGAATACTGTGCAGATCAGGCTCCAGGTCCAAAGTTCTTGGAAGAACGTCGGCTATGCTGCATTTGTCAGAAACCCAGAGACCAAGCTATCTTGTATGACGCGAAACACTTTTCGAATCTCGACAGCTTCTTGCACGAGATTCTGATCATTGATAACTCGGTCGTAAAAGGTTCTTCGATCTGCTTCGGCTTGCGTGCTGCGGGCCTTGTACAGCACGGATCTATAGTCATCTTCACGAATTAACTGAAGCAAAACTGGGCGACTTCTGATATACGAGAAACCATGTCCTCGACGACAGCAAAAAGAGTTACGCACTGTTTTCGTGGTAGAAGTGCGGCAAAGTTTGTAAGGTCCTCATCGCTACGTCCGGTGGCAACGGAACGCAGTCTCCCAGATGACTTCATATTTTTGTTGTGCATGCTAATGAGAAACTTTGCCCAAGCCAACAGCAACTTATTACTCCTCGTCTTTCATATTACCTGAGCAATTCGCGCAAGTAGAGCTTGGATCGACGTAAGCCTTTCCAAATCTTTCATCTGATCCTGGATTCTAACAAAACCTCCGTGGCGCAATGTCAGTTTTTTCTAGCGTTATGCACGCTTGTGCATTATCACTAACAGTGCCCCAAATTCTCGACATCTCATCAAAGGGCTCCACGGCCTTCTTCACAACTTCGACGTACTTTTGCGCATTGTTCTGCTGCGACCCGGTGTATTCCGAATCAGCAAAAAACGTGAGCTGTTGTGACTTTCTTCTCCCCCCATTTCTAAGCAAAATGTTAACAACTGTCGACGAAGACACGTCGCCCCATCCGTGAAACATTATGCTGCCATACCCCGACGCAAGTCTGCTCTTCATGCCGGCAAGTGATTGGGATCGTATTCTTTCATTGTACTTTTCAAGTGATTACGTCGATAATTTATGGGGTGTCGGAAGATATTAGTCAACGTATCCTGGTCTTAGTTTCCGGATTCATTCCACGAGAAGATTCTGTCGCTCGCTATCAGTCGTAAATTGATTAAAGGGAGACCCTTTATCACATATAACAGCAACGAGCATATTATTTAGCTCTTCGGCTTCTTTTGGCTAGCACTCATTAATCAGAGGTACCTGAATTCGCCTTTTCTTGTAAAGTGAACGGTTGCCTTCAAGATTTTCTGATGTTACATACTTCTCTCCATCAAATCCTTCTTCATAATCGATCCGCTTCTGCCGCTCGATATCTTCCTGCTCCAGGGTTGAACGGGAGAAAACCATTTCGTCATCAAGAGCCTTACACCCTCGGCTTACGCTTTCCCGTTCAGGAATACTCATGGCAAAGCAGCGGACGATGTGATGCGCTTGCCTTTTGCTTGATCGGTGTTAAGAACTCCGAGACAGTGCTTCCACTGAAAACGTTGAATGTCTTGAGTTTTGTTTGGTAGGTGACTCCAATCAGATCTCGAGGAAGCAGGGCGCCTGCCTCCTTTACGGCGATTACTAGAATTGTTTGTTGAGCTGGGTCTTGATGAAGTAGGGTTAGCATGTAACGTGCGTTGCAGAGGCTGTTGTTCAGGTATATTTGAAGGAACAAGGTACAGGGGATTTTCGTTTGTGTTTGTTATCGAAATGAGTTCATGCTGGCCACTGCCTGAAGGTTGGGCTTCTTGCTCTAACTCTGTCTGATCGGTGGGGGTTTGTGTGTCTCAGTATGTCATTGGTTTGTGATGGATTCATTGCACGCTCTTATGAGAGGTCTTCGGCTATACAAAGCTCTTCAGATTCCAGTGCTAAAAAGTGGAAATATCAGGGTGACAAGACGTATGGACAGGGATACTCCTCTTAGTGGAACAGGGAAGAGCAATTCCGGTCACGGAGATCGGTGAGCTCTTTGAGGTTTTCATAACTCAAGTTGGCAGCCAAAAGTTGTGCACAATTTGCCTAAAATGCTATTTTCACTTCTATTAAAAGTAACTTATGAAAGTCTTTGTTGAAGAGAGCATAACGGCTGTATTCATTTCTTTCTAGACCTCCGCATTACAGAAAGAGACCACTGATCAGGGCTCAAGCCGTCCAAAATCTTGAACGTTACAACTTGAAAAATGGTGGGATTCTTTGGGGAAGAACGAAATCAAAATGGAGAGAACGCGGCGTAGGTTGTTCGTAGACTGACGAAAAGTGCGCGCTTATATATAGAATGATCTTCTTTTTTTTCGAAGTATCAGTCATATTCCAATAAAATTATTAAAAATATGCGGCGTGTCACACGGCGCATTTAACGCCTCTTTCGGATTCTTGCTGTGATTCGATCACTGTCATGCTAACAAATGAGCTCCGGAAGAAATAAATTTCCTTCCACGCACACTTTTTGCGAAATGTATCTTAGGTGATATCCACAAGAAAGATTCTGTACAAGGCAAATGTAGATGGTCTTTCTGGCATTAACTCCAAACCAGAAACAAATATGGATGTTTAAGAATGAATGATTTCTGCGGGATTTCAAACAGTGACAAATTTTACGGTTTTGATTTATGTGCCTCCAAATATCTAGGTTTCACTAGATATAGTTCAAAAACAGTCAAAACAAAAACACTGTTCTGCTTTGTATTGTCTTTGTTTATTACCTTTTTCCAGCTCTAAGTGTTCTACTACAACATCTAAATTCGAAATTTGTGTAAAAGTTCTGTTATTTAATATTACATGTTGATTACGAGAAATATCTTTTTTACTTTTAAGTGAAAAATATCTAAGTCAAAGCTAAGGGGTCAAAGTATTTATTCTGCATCAAATAAACCGTTTCGTACTGAGTACTTTTCACAAACACTCTCTCTATCTTTCAATAATTCTCACGTGTCAATGCCAGACTATGAGGTCTTTAAGAGTTCCAAAGTAGCTCCTATAGCCATCTGAGTCCGTTCCAAGGCACGAACAAAACTTAACTAAACCATATTATATATTAAAAAATTGCTTGATGCTACATAAAATTGAAAAGAAGAGCTCCATTTTGTACACTCACGGAAAAAAATCTTCTCAATATGCTAATTACATGAAAAGTAATATATAAACTAAAGAAGTTCTTTTGGCTCGATGGAACGCTTAAAGAAAAATAATTATGTATCAAAAGATAAATTCTAGAAAAGCTTTTCGGCTTTTATTTTGAGAAGTTGCACTTCTCAAAGCGCGGAATAATTTTGGGGAGCGTACTACTTAGCGCATAGGCGTCGTCTCCATCACGCCCAGTAAAGTTTCCCAGTCAGGGTGATCCTTCTTCAAGACCTTGGCTCTAGCCATTCTCGCCTTCGGCGGTGCACAACTTCTTAGCGGAGGGACTCTCCGTTGCAACGGTTCGGCTATCCACCATGCGTCCCCTACGAAACCCAACTGTGGGAATGTCGACCACATTGTCGCGTTTCGACCCTGTACAGGGAACCCCGGCTGTACGCCACACCTTCGTGCCCATTTTCCTTGAGGTCACTAGTCCTGCGTGGGTGCCTCTTCCCTTTTCCCTCCCTTCCACATTTCGTGGTACCGATCCTCTAGAGAGGTATATCCCACACATGTGGTCTGCTTTCTTATCCAACTTTCTACGTTCCGTCGTGATGGTTTGGCACCAGTCTTACACCCGGCTCGTTGCGCCATTCCAGAGAGACTCTGTTCTCTGGGTTGCCCTCCATAGAGGAAGATCTCTAACGTCTTCGTGGTGTTTTTCTGCTTGCAGGCATTGCACTCCATAGTGGTCTCCCGACCTAGAAGGTTAACTCACTTGTGTGTTCCCTCTTTGAGGTTCGTTCGTTTGGAAGTTCCCGTGTAACGGTTGGTTTGTATACCGATGTCCGGAAGCCCTCCGATGCGGAGCCTGAGAACACTTGCAGTCGTTCTACCAACGCTGGTAATCCGACGGATGGTCGGCCTCCTTTCAGGATACCAGTTCTCCTTGTAACTACCCTGGGTAACAGGCCGTCCTCGCCGACGTTTAACCCACCGGCGTGCGGGGCACTTCTTTTTTTCCCGTTAATCCCTCCCACTGATGGGATTGCTGCGGCATCTGCCGTTGACGAACCGGCTCCTGCGGTGCAGGTGAAGTCTACCGCCGAGGCCTCTCAGTGCCGTTGGGAGAAGGTTGACAACCGCCATGGTACAACCGTGGCAGAGCCCCTAGGAGAACCGGAACGCTACGAGTGGCGTACAAAAAACCTTGACACCTGGCTCATTGGCGTTCTATAGGCGTACGTTAGGTCAAGAGATTGGCGTACGGTTTCGGCCTTCTACGCCATTTGTGCGCCATGGGTCGTATAGGTCACAAATGGCATACGTATGGTAAACATGCGTTGTACGCCAGTAGTGTAATTATTCTACTTAGCTCTATTAATCGCGTGCAAGTGGCGTAGAAGCCCAATATTGTACGCCAATCGCTCGACCTAGTGTACGCCTATAGAAGGCCACTGAGCCAGATTTCAAGGTTTTTTGTACGCCACTTGTAGAGTTCCAGTTCTTCTAGGGAGCAGGTTCGCATGCTGAGGGCTGCTCACAATTTCTTTATGCGAGCCCATGATTCCCTCGCTGGAGAATTCCGAACTCTCCGGGAGGAAGCTCGCACATTTCCTGTGAAGGATGTCGCGGAGAATCTTCGCATTCTACGCTCCGATGTCAACTCATTGCTCGAATGCATTGGAGGACACGCTTTCTTCGTGGAAGAAGTTGAGACCTGATTCGATGGGATTCAAAGCCGTCTGGAGACGTTGGAGAAGACCGTTATCACGGAAGTCGCCACTCCGGCGGAGCCGGTTGCATTGTCTCCTCTTGATAAGAACATCGGCCGGGACAAATCTTGCGGCAGGCGGAAGTTCAAGGAGGACAATCAGTACTCCGACTCGGATTCGAGTTCGTCAGACGACGCACCGGATGTTCTCGGTAGTTCGGATTCATCCGATTCTTCATCGGACGATGATCGTGCTGGGCATCCATGACGCTCAAAACGGTCGTCCCCCACCCAAGGTGTTGTTCGCACCCGGTCGAAGGGACGGAAGCACTCCGGGCTGAAAGAGCTGAGGCCGACGAGCCCGATATATCGGAAGTTACTTTCATACCGGTACTACCGTATGAAGGATCACTCATTGGATCGCACACCGCGTGAGACGGGTAAGATGAAGGACTACATCCGCCGTATGCAGCTCTCACTACGTAACCAGACGTCTTCTGGAAGCGATCCAGTCCTGGTGCTCGATTTTCTCGCCCGTTTTGTGGCGAAGGCCGATGTTTTTGGTACGAACGAGGGCCAGGCCTACATTGCGATACCGTATTTCTTACGCGGAGTGGCCGAAGACCAGTTCAACTCTGTAAGAGGCTCATCTCTCGCCTCCAAAGAAGAGGTTACGTGCTGGCCAGAAGCGGTCTAGTACTTTCTGCGCTCGTGCTCCGCCAACGATGCAATCGGCACGGCCATTCTGGCACTCCGGGACACCCGGCAGAAGTATGGAGAGGCGGAAACCGACTACTCGGTACGCCTGAACAAGGCTTTCTACCGTTGTGGTAATGTATACCCCGCAGAGAAACGTTGTACGATGTTCGTCAACAGCCTCGACCCGCCCATCAAGACCTTGGTCGCCTGCTACCGCGAGGATAAGCGGAAGATCATCTACCTCGAGTTACTCCAGTAGACCCAAGCGAAGGGCGATGCACTCCATGCACGAGTTCCTGTAACCAGGTCGAGGTCTGCAAAGTCGTTGATGATGGAGACTGGCTACCCATCTTTGTCACTGCTAGCGAGCGAGGGCTCCTTAACGAAGTATGAGAACGTCCAGTTGGCCCAGAAAGGCCTGAGTTCCATTCGAACTACGGCAATACCGTCGACGACGGACGCTTCTTTCAATACCGCTCTGGGTAATACGCTGCTTTACACAGATTCCAACCGTGTGATCGGACCGAGAATCCCGTATGCGAACGGAGCCAGCCGTTTTCAACAGCCTGGATGGAAGGAAACCCGCCCGAGGGTAGGGTTCGCCGATGCTTCGACCGGTAACTCACGTTAGACAGTGGCAACGCCGATCTGTCACCTCTGCTACACGCATAGTCAGATCTCGCCGCAGTGCCTCCTCTCGATGAGGGATATGCTCATGGTCACGGTGAACTATGAAGCTTTGACTCCGGAGAAGAACAAAACTCTCCTAATGACGTCGTAATTGCATGCGAAGACGGACTTCTCTCACGCTGTCGCAGCACCACCGCAGCGGAATGTGCAAACACCAACTTTGCATCCAAACCGTCTGCATACTGCTGAAACCCATACCGCTAACGCAGGACCCCACGGCCAGCGATCCCAAGCACGAGTTGCCGAGGAACCTGAGCAGCCGCCACAGGACGGAGTTCAGGGACTCTGAACGAGGGAATCTCGCTTTCGGGAAAGGCGTCCACAGAGTTGAGGCTGTTGACGCCCGAGGCGTCGTCTTCTTGGTCCTCGATGAAAGTCCTTTCGAGGAGAGACGCCGCAGACGCGGATTCGCAACACCTCGGTGTTCTGCGTTGACCGTGGATACGGGTAAGGAATAACCGCATCCCGGACCGAATCATAGTGATGGCCAAGCGAAACTATGAGGTGTACACTGACCTTGGCCTAAGCCTCCAGTTTATAGTGCGTTACCTGACTGTACTAGACACAAGTGCAGGTCCGAACGTCATCTTGGAGTCACTTCTCACACCGCAATTGCGGTAACGCATCCACCACAGTGTGCGTCCTGATGTCGCTGACGCAAATAACAACCCGTTAACAACGGTGGGAACAATCGACTTAGTCGTGCGTTTGGGAACTTCCGCGATGAAGGTGAACTTCATTGTTGTCAGTCATTGGCTGCCCCCGCCATTTTAGGGTTGCGATTACTGCAACAGGTTTGTCGATGAAATCAGGCCCCGCTTCAGGCGTGTAGAACTCGACGATGGTTCATCGGTACCGATCGTTCGTCGTCCACTGAAGCGGTCTTCGCGGAAGCAAGTTCCACTCCCTGCTGCGCAGGCCCCGGCACCGGTGTCGCGCGAGTCTACCAAGCTCCGCGTCGCTTCGTCTATTCCCATCCCGCCTGAGTCCCAAGTTATGGTTTCGGTCAATTCCCGTCAACACGGTCTTCCGGTTATTCAACCGCTTACCTCGTTGTACGAGAAGTGCCAACTCGCTGTCGCGAATGGTATTGTGCAAGTCACACCGCACACTTCGTTTCGGATACTCATTGCCAATATTGGCAGCACCCCCCAGTGTCTGGTGAAGAACCATGTCATTGGTTCCGTGACACTACACCCACTCGCGATGCTTCGGAAGAAGATGAAGGCCACCGATGTCCTTGGAATAGTTACCTCCAAAGAGGACGTTGGCTCACATAGGGAGGGGGAGGAAGTTGCAGTTCCTGCTGCTTCCGCGAGTACCATTACCGTCGCAACGGAGAAGAAACCGACTGACTCGGAACCACACCCTGTTTTACGGAGAGAAGAGCGTAAGCCCACGAGCTACGACAAGGTTGATCCCTCGAAGGAGCTCGAGAAACTTGATGTTGGTCATGTACCGGAGTCGCACCTTGAACGTCTGAGAGAAATGTTACGGGAGTTTGCCCCAATTTGGGATGGCTCTCTTGGAGATATTAATGCAACGAAACACCGTGTCGATTTGTTACCGAAAACGCGTCCGGTTTCAGAATCCCCTTACAGGGCAGGACCGAAAGCTCGAGAGAAAGATCAGTTCCAAGTGTACAAGATGCTTCGCGATGGTGTCATCGAACACGCACAATCGCCGTGGACATTCCTGTGGTACTGGCTCTCAAGTTCGACGGAATCTGAAGGTTCTGTGTCGAATCGCGGGCTCAATGCCGTGAAGATAAGAGACGCTTACCCAGTCCCTCGTGGACGAGTGTATCGATTCGCTCGATGATTCCACCGTGTTCATGGCTTTGGATGCCAATCAGGGATACGTGCAAGTCCCGGCCAGGCAAGAAGAACGCGATAAGACTGCGTTCATGTGCCACTCGGGCTCCTACCGCTTCAAACGGATGCCTTTTGGCTTAACCAACGCGCCCCCTACGTTCAAGCGTGCCATCGACATCTTTTTGAGCCGCTCCAAATTGTGGACCTGTCTCGTCTACCTTGACGATATCATCGTGTTTTCCAGTAACCTGGACAATCATCTCACCCATGTCAGGGACTTGATGACCACTCTGCGTGATGCAGGAATAACCCTCAAGTTGAGGAAGTGTGAATTCTTCAGCGACACCGTCAATTATCTTGGACACAATATACGTCCAGGACGGCTGACGATCGAGAATGCTCGCGTCACTTCAATCGCCAAGGCAAAGGAACCGCGAACTCAAACGGAATTGCGCTCCTTCCTAGGGTAGGTCAACGTCTACAGACGGTTTGTACAGAACTTTTCGGACATTGCGGCTCCCCTTAACGCTCTCTTGCGAAAAGGTCAGTCACCGAAACTGGACCCCTTCACTCCTGCACAAGCGGAAGCGTTCACCTCCCTAAAGGAGGCTGTTACATCAGCACCGATCCTATCGTTACTAAAACCTGGATTGCCGTTCTCCGTGGACACGGACTCAAGCGACTACCAAGTAGGCTGCGCGCTGTTCCAAACCACTCCCGAAGGAGAACGAAAACCCATAGGGCACTGGTCACGTTCGCTCAACGTTCATGAACGGAACTACTCCGTTTCGGAGAAAGAGTGCCTTGCAGTCGTATGGGCATTATCCACCCTCCGTTCCTATCTGCTAGGTGTGCACTTCACCGTGTACACGGATCATTCCTCGCTGAGGTGGTTGATGAATATCTCTGACCCATCAGGCCGCCTTACGCGATGAAGGCTCCGCCTAGCCGAATTCAACTTCGACGTCGTATACAAAAAGAGGACCATGAACAACCAGGCGGACGCGTTGTCGTGCTTACTCACGAATGAGGAAACTCTGGTCGTCGAGGACGATGATATTCCTTGCTTCGTCGTCGACGGTGATAAACCGGAACCCCCGGAGTGGCAGCTGGACGACTGACAAGAGGCCTGGGACGATATGGACGCTGAGTTTGATGAACTGCTTGTTTCTGGCAAAGACGAGGCTGTATGGCCCGTACCGAGAATTTTTTACCGGTATCACCGGACAAAATGATCGGAAAACAACATGGAGACGTTTTGAATCAAGATCCGTGACCGACCTAACATTGGAGCCACGCTCTCATTCGAAGTTAATGACATGGACTATCTGGGAAGAACAGTCGAGTCACACCCACAAGTCGTGGTACCACACTCGTTGCAGACGAGAGTCCTACACCTCTCGCATTACGCAATGTTAGGCGGACACGCAGATGAAAGAAATTTGTTCCTCATTTTGAGGAGAGACTTCTACTGGCCCGCCATGGCAGTGGATTGTTACGCACTGTACGTTTCTGGGCCGTTTGCGCCAAAATCGCGTGAAACTCTGGAATAATTCCAGAAAAATGAAACTATTCCCTGCCAGGGTGCCGCTTGAATTTATTTCAATCGATATTCTCTCACCATTTCTTACAAACTGGAGAGGATATAAGTTCCTTCTCGTTATCACGGATCGGTTCTCGAAACTGGTTCGGACAGTACCTCTCAAGAGGATCACCGCGTTCACAGTAGTTCAGGCATTCTCTACGCACTGGATCTTCGTGTACGGTCCTTCGGTGGAGTTATTATCCGTTAATGGAAATCAATTCGCATCCTGGTTCTTCCAGGATGTATGCCGCATCATGGACGTGAAGAACCTCTTCACGACCACCTATCATCCCCAATGTAATGGGCAAGTTGAACGGTATAACCATACGATGCTAGCATCTGTCCGTTCTTACGTTGCTGACCACCCAAAAATATTGGACTTATACAATGACGCGGTAACCTTTAGGTATAACACGCAGATACACAGGACTACTGGTCTCTCCTCATTCGAACTGGTTTTGTGACACCCCACCCCTCCCATTGGCGTTAGAATTACATGCTACCTTGGGCAGTTTTCCATCTGTGGGTGATTATCGCCAACAATAGAAGCCCTCGGTCACGAAGTTAATACTGGCTGCGCGGAAATCCTTGGCGAAAGCCCAAGCCGCATAAAAACGTGATTCTGATGCTCGCTTGCGAGGAAGAACCCCTGAACCACTTACTGTGTGCAACCATGTCTCCGTATGGAAGAAAAACTACAACCCTGAAAGAGGCAAATGTCATAAGCTCTCGCCTGGATGGAACTTATAAGGTAATCTTGGTCGCACCGAAAACTGTTGTGGTCGAGATCCCTGACGCGCATGAGTGGATCTCCAGTGACCGCGTGGTATTGGCACCTTCACCTGCGTCTGAGGTTACCCCGTCTGGTACGGAACGCTTGTCTACGAAGCCAAAAACACCGGTGGAACCGGAACAAACAGTTTTGGCAAGACCTTCCGTCCTGCCACACCCCCACCGAGGCGTTACAGACCTCTCGATAGAGTCTGCCTCCCCGACTGTGTGGGAAAATGATCGCCAACATTGCACCTCTAGTTCTGTCCCATCGCTGGGTTCATCTACTCGCGATGCGGGACACTCTGTAACTCCCTACGTCGTCCCATCTACGTTTGGATGCCGCCGTGCGGACCGCCCACTCTGTGACGACAACGAACCACAACCCGGTTCGAGGATATGTGAGCAGATAGGAACCTAGGTAGGTGAAGACCGGGAGCAACTCGATGTAGCACCCCCCGACAAGCCTCCAGGGAGCTCCACCACTCTGGCAGGGGAACATATCGACCCTGTCGGTGCGCGGCCGCGATGGGGCGGATCTCGACCTTCTGGTACGGCGCAGAATACCCAGGTTGGGATCGAGACCGCCTCTAATGGCGGATGAAGTTTTGAAGGAAATTGAAGCGCGAACGGCGCGGAAAGCAGCGAAACTCAGCCCGAAGTATCGGTCCTGTCCAGCACATGGCTTCTTGCAGTGTAACGGGCATGCCTCGCCAGGCAAATGTTTCCAATTCCGCTAAGCCGGCGCAGTAGCTGATTTCCCTTCGAGTGCGGTCATAAGCCACGTTGAAAGCCATCCACGGTGGGATCGGGAACTCGAAGGGGCGCCCGGCCTTGCCATTTGTTGGCCACCGAAACGAAGTTCGCATGGGCCTCTTCCTGGGATTGATGGCTCTCTCCTGCCACCTGATGAGCAGGGATTGCAATTCACGTTCGTCAATCCCACGAAGTGGGCAGCGTTGCTGGCAGGTACCCCGGGAGGGTGTTCCGCCCATCGGCGTACTCTATGATGAGGCTTTTGTTGAACACTGCAGTCGGATGAAACCACGGCGCGAGCCGGAGACGTCTCGCATGTCGCCGGTTCGCCGGGTTGAGCCCTACAACGGAGTTGAAGGATGGCCAGACCACGTTTGGATGGAACACGAGGACACGGAAGACTGAGCGGCGTTGTTTTGTTGCTCCGCGGACGAGTTGGAGCCCTGCTGAGGGATTGGAATGGATCGGAATCTGGTGAAGCCCCTTTGGGGGAATGGCTGTCGGTTCGGTGGTTGGTGCAGCGGAAGCCCACCCATCGTGAGATCTATTTCCGGAGTGGGAGGAGCGTAAGCCACAGAAGCGAGGTGCCACTGTTCTTTTCGAAACCAAAACGGATGAAAGCCTAAGAATTTGTATCGATTACCAAGCACTTTTTAAGTTGGAAATCAAGAATAGCTACCCGATTTTAAGAATTGACGATATTTTTGACCAGCTCCGTGGCGCAAAACTATTTTCAAAAATCGATTTGAGAAGGGGTTATCACCAAGTTAGGCTCTCGGATACCTCCATTCCATTGACTACATTCAGAACCAGATATGGTCGCTTTGAGTTTCTCGTCTTACCTTTTGGTCTCACAAATGCACCCACAAGTTTCATGAGCTTAATGAAAAATGTACTGAAACATCACTTGGATAAATTCGTTCTAGTGTACCTTGACGACATTCTGATTTACAGCAAAACTGTAAAGCAGCACTCGGAACACATTAGTAAAGTATTCCACCAACTTCGCGCACATAAGCTGTGTGGAAAGCTTTCAAAGTACAAATTTCTGAAGAAAAAAGTTGAATACTTCGGGCATGTTGTCACACCAGAAGGAATATCAGTAGAGAAACAAAAAGTGAAATCCAGCACAAATTGTGAAACACCGAAGAATAAGACCGATGTTCAAGCTTTTCTTGGAATCGTTATTTACTACCGACCCTTTATCAAGAACTGCTTAGAACTATCAAAACCGCTTACTATTCTTTGTCGGAAGAACCCATTCGAATTGGGAGGGGACGAAGAAAATGCCTTCCAAAAACTCAAAAATGGAGTTTCGAGTACACCTGTGCTCCGTCATTTTGACCCAAGATTACCGATCATTGTAACCACGGATGCATCTCAGTATGCATTAGGAGCAGTATTGGAACAAGTAGAGAATAGTATCTCTCGAAAAGTTGCTTTTCACTCCAGAACCTTGAATCCAGCCGAGCAACACGAGGACGCGGACAAGCGAGAACGTCTTGCAGTGGTCGACACGTTAAGAGTTTAGAGAGTCTACTTACATTTTCAACGCTTCAAAGTGCCTACAGATCATTTTACATTGAAGTATCTGCAAACGCAGCCAAATATTTATCAACATCAGGTACGATGGCTTGAAAGAATCTTTGAGTTTGACTTTAGTTTCGAACGAACCAATAGAAAATCCAACAAAGTTGCAGATGCTCTCTCAAGATACCCTAAGAATATTGAAGATCTGCTGGCTAGTAACCTCTCTCTACTAGATTAAGCAGTCTCCAGAACCAACCCAGTAACGGGAACCAAGTCTGGATACAATGCCATATATGTAGTAGTCGATCGCCTTTCGAAACTTATACGTATAATTCCCACAACCAAGAATGTCAATGCTGTAGAAACAGCCAAGTTATATATGGAGAATATATTTCGTCATCATGAACTTTCTCATCCAATAGTATCCCATAGAGATTCGATATTTATGAGTAAGTTCTGGAAGGAAGTATTTCGGTCACTTGGCACAAAATTGGAGCCATCATCAGCATATCACCCACAGACAGATGAACAAACCGAAGTAATGAAAAAGAAGATTGAAGAGATGATCAGATGTTTTGTCAACCACAGGCAGAATAATTGGGATGAGCACCTCATTCAATTAGGAGTTGCTTAAAATTTTTCAGTCAATTCTACCACGTCATTTACTCCATTCGTTCTCACATACGGAGAAGAACGACATGTTTTACCAATGGATGCAATCATTTCCCAGAACCAAGCCGCCTCTGATTTTCTGACAAGTATTTCAGATGCTGTTAAGCTTGCTAGGAGGAAAATCAGCAAGAAAGGCAAGTACTGAGAAAGCTACTATAATCTCAATAAAACGCTTTGCGACTTAAAAAGCTGGTGACCAAGTCATGTTGTCGACGAAGAATCTCAAGATGGACGAAACAGGCCCAGGAAACAAAATCGGAATCAAGTACTGTGTTCCATTCAGAATCACGGAATAAGTAAGCCCAGTAACCTTTCGACTTGATATAGAGACTGTCATGAAGCAGAGAAAAAAACAGGACGTGTTTCATTGCCATCTGCTCAGAAGATACCATGAAGACAATACCTTCAGATAACCCCAGCCCAAGCCAACAGTCATCCAATTATCTGATGGAACAGAAGAATATGATGTGGAAGCAATTCTGAATCATCGTAAACGCAAGCGAAAACCGGAATATCCTGAAAGCTTGTCAAATGGCTTCGCTTTCTAGATCATGAAAACATGTGGCTCCATGAATCAGAACTCACAAACTGTAGTGAACTTCTCCCGCAGTATAAGAAGACCCACGTTCTTTGAAAATCTGCGGGTCCAGTAGAACCACCATCAAGAACCATGGAAAACAACACCGAGCAGAACCCCGTTACCAACTTGCAGCGCGACACCGCAAGTCCCTTCTACAGTCGTATAGTCCTTGGTGGACGAAGGATGCTAACCTGGTTTGATGATATCACCAATGAACTTTCAGAGAGATTTCGTCTGGCATAGGCTTCTTGTCATATCTGCTTCGCCTCTCTACAACTCCGAGGACCCTTTCTAACTGAAGATAACGCCCTAATGTTAAGACAATTATTCAATGCCTATGAAGACCATACACTTGAGCATGTCCATGAAGAGTTCATCCTCTTCCTATTTTGCTACCTTGTCTCGCAGTATAGGCATCTCACGCCCGACTCTGCTGATACTTTCTTGAATACGGTCGAAGGAGCCATTCAACACATCGAAAATTTTGGAGAAGATGAAGACCTTTATCTAGAGTTCGAACCCCGCTCTGATATGGCTCTCTTTCCTAACCCTCCAGGTGAATTTGAGAATCATCCTATTCCGAATGGTACTTCCAACCAATAACGAGTCGAGACGACTCTCTTTAATGGGGGAAGTGATGTTAGGGGACAGGATCCTTTCGTATGTTTTACTTATTGTCTATGTTAATGCGTTTTAATCTAGTTATTTTTACGATATTATGCCTTTAGTGAACTCCTTGTGATCTAGGGGTTCGATTGGATATCCATTTGTTCCCTCAAATACATCAGCTACGGTCATTGTCACGTTGTCCTCAACACATGCCACTGATGTTGCTAGAGGTGGCCCTTCATGTCATCGATGAATTCAACCATCTTGATCCTGGACACATGGAAGAAGCTTCTAGAACCTAGTTTCTACGCTAGTTCTTAAGCTAGTTTCTACGCTCCTGCACGTACTCATATCCAGTACAGACTATCGGTGACCGTAGAAAACCACGCTAGCGGCCCTGTTCTCCAGGGTTCAAACCTCTATATAAACCCTGGTTGACTGTCCGACTTTTCTTCGGCAGTCACCATCGTTCACTTCCTCAACCATCGACCCAAGTCCTCAACCACCGACACAGTGTCCTAACACTAGAGTGGCGAATCCCTCTTCACTGGTCAACTACAGGACACGCCTTAGCTATGTGTGCAATTGGCCACTGTCTTTTGTTTCTTGAGCTCATCTCATTTTGTCGAGAACCCTGCAAAAATTTGCGCAAAGCTAGTTGGCTGACGTTTTTAACACTTAACCCGGTACAAGTATTTACGCACTTTTGTGAGACACATTTAAAATCTACTTCGCACATTTTTTGCACACAACCATATGCTTCAGGGTAAACCACTGTTACGAAAACATATCCAAAGTTGGCTGTAAAATTTAAGGACACCGAGAGGAACCATACATGTTTCATGAGCACTCTATTTCGAAACGATCACCAAATTCTACACGAGGTGAGCAATATTGTAAAAGCAGATGTTGGCATTGAATACGCGTTTCTTTTCAACGTACTGTAACAATTCGGAAATTGATTTCGAAAATTGTCATGGTTTTGGATAAAATAATGCGAAAGTTGTATCAAAAGTTTGGAAAATTATTTGAAGGTAGTGTTTAGTTTTTTATTTTAAGAGAGTCTATTGCGCAGTGAGTGAAGATATTTTGCGACTGAGCGTGAGTTACGGAAATTGTGGAACGTACTGGAATATTAGAACAAACTCGAACAATTTGGAACGAGATGGAACCATGACATGTGACAAAGATAATAACATGAGAAGGAATTTGACAAGGATTTTTGACAAATGATGAAAAAGGAGGAACATGGAATGGACATCTCCTGTTGGAAAGTTATTTTAGACGTGAATCAAAACAAGTAGTAGATTATTAGTGGTTGCCTGTGAATACTCAACAACCGCTTGGGTTGGAGGAGACGATTGTGTATTTAAGCCCGCGTCGACGACCGCCGACCGGTGTCTCTTCTTCTCCCTTCACGCGATACCTGTGATGCAAACCCAGGACGGGTGAAACACGCACAGGATGTCCGAAGTCCTGCTCCCTAGGGGATGGTAACTCGATGGAGGAGCCTCTGTTGACACCAGGGACCTGGGTGTAGGACCAGTAGTGTACTGAGGATAACCTACAGAGGTGAATGCAGAAAGTCCAATATCAGGAGAATCACCAGTTAAGGACGATGTAGAACCGGGGAATACCCGAAAAGGAGTGAGCCAGACACTCCGGAAGGAGGCGTAGCCCAAGAAACAAGGGAAAAAGAGATACGTCCAAAGAGGAGAGGCGGGCCGTGCACACGCAGGCGACAGGCCCGATGTCGGGTAAAAAGAGCAAGAAGGAACCCAATACTGCCCTGTGAGATAAAGTGATGCGCAATGGATGTCCATCGGTTGAAATTTAGGGACACCTACAGGATATCAGTCGGATATCTTCTGCGCATCCAGGATATCCGAATGATATGCCGTGGTACCCCGTTGGATGCGCCTAATTGATGCCCTTTACATCTCCTTTGGATGTACAAAAACTATTCCAAAGATATTCATATGATGCACGAAGATATGTCCCATGGATGTCCGGAAATCCACGGTGCATCATTTGGATATCACAAAATCCAACGGGCATCTCTTCGTACATCATATGCGTATCAGGCGCTTATCATTTGAGTATACTTCATGCATCATCTGAGCATCATTTACGTGTATCATATGGACATCTTGAGGAGATCAAATGGACATCTTCAGGTCTCGTAATTCTAATATGGGTTATCTTGGGGATATCATCCGGACATCAATTCATCTCTCTGGGCTGGGGCGGAGATCTGTCCTGCAATCAGGAATTAATAGAAATAGTAGACGTCAATACCACACGGTATACACAGATTCCTTAGGCGTCCCAAGGAGAGTACGCGTACTTATATCTCTTGAGGTGACCCTCCGGGCGAAGTAGTACACCGGCAAGGGCAGTAGCGCCTAGAGCCCACACTCAAGATGAGTCTCAAGTGCCCTCTGATCCGAGTGGCAATTCTCGAAGGAGAGGCTTGGTTACTTTACCATCCGGTGGTGTTTAGCCGCCCCTGCACCTCTAAGTACCCTAGGTGGAGGGCCGGTTGACCGATCACGATAGTGCACACCCGTACGGGTGGTACACGTACGCAACCCCACTGTCAGGGTGCAGAAAATAAAGACAAACTAAAATATTCCCCAAAATGCTCCACTTGTGCACTAGCCATCCAACTCCACGTGTCCACGCCCGACCAGGGCCCTTGGCACATCCACGCCCCTCTACGGGTGCTAATTAAGATTAAAATAACCAACGGTTGAAGACTCCCATAGAGGATGCACCTCATAATATCAAGTGCCACGTGCACGGGCGCATCGCTCATGTATGAAGAGCTTCTTCGTCAAACACCCTCAGAATCTGGTTTGCTCCACATATCCCCCTCCTCAGTCCGGAGTCGCCGTCGTGACGCCGCGAGGCCGAGACGGAAAGGCCTTAAATATGCGGGCATCCCGCGATGGACATCACCGAAATCCCGGTTCCACGTATACAGCGCACCGTCGAGGTGATATCAACTCACGCCGCGACTACACCTCCTAGGTCTCACACATCAGCCGTCGTCGTCTCTCCCTCCGCGTCTGGGATGAATCCGTTTCCAACTAACCCCATCGGGGGAGCTCCTTCTTCCTCCGGTACCGGACAGCAAAGCAATGCGCTCGCCCCCGCTGGGCAACAGCAACACCCGCAGTACGTCGGTGGGTTCCTTTCGGCCCCGCTCCCTCAGGGGAACGCCCCGATGCACGCACACCCGACACAGGGTCCTTCTCATGCCGCCGTGGCGTGGAATTCGCAGCAAGCGATGCTCCTGACGGCGACCCCAGATGGGTGGATCTCGAAGGAGTCTTTGCAAGTGCGCGATCCGAAATCGGATAGTTTGATCTACTCACGGGCTCCGTGGTTCCACCCCGATGCTGTGAAGAATGATGCGCTCATCAACTCCTACGTGGAGAACGGCAAGCTCCCTGGTGGGATTCCAGTGGAACTCGTCCGATGCTCGAACTGGCGTAGGCGCATTGCGATACGGCCGTATCTTCTATACCGATCTCGCGGTGAATCCCTTTACAGCGCCCGAGCGGGCTTAGCAAAGTTGGCCTAACAAGGCGCGGAGCGAACTCGAGACGAGCATTTGATACCCGCGTGTTATGGGTTTGACCCGGCGTTCTACCGAACATAAGGTGAGGTCTCATACGGAGATGCGTTGGCGGAGTTCCCCGAACAGTCTTTTAAAGGAATCGCCCGTTGGGAGCCGTATATGCTCTGTTGGGAGAGACCTATCCTTTGAGCGGAGTTCCGGTACATTAGCCGATATGACACCCAGCAGCGGTTCGACCTGCGAGTCAAGTTTGAGCGCAAAGCACTCACCCGTCACGGGTTTCTGATTCCGTATTCCAACGTGGAGATTGAGCGTATTCGCGACAACGCCAAGTCTGGCCGGTATGTTCCGTTGCCTCTGTGGTGGAGTCTGGTTGAGGTATCCCGTGGGTTCTATGCTGAGCTTCCACCCTGTATCCATTAGATCGGGTCCAAATTGATTACGAACCCGCAGTCTGGGTATTGGTCATTGGTTCTCGCCGAATGGGCCGCACGCGTAGCTGCAAATTTCCTCTGGGAGGTCTATGATCATCACTGCTTGGAGTATTTACCTCCTAGGTTGATCATGGCCATGCGTGGCTTGGACTTGTCGATACCCCTTGGGTCACAGAACAACGCGGATGAGCTTAGGTCCCTCTTGGGAACGGTCGAGTCGATCAACTGGAACCTAGTGCCGGTGGAGAATCAACCCGAGCGACAGGGTAACGTGCGCGAGTACGACCATTCGCCTGGTAGGCAGCATCCCACAGCGGGTAACTTCGTGTACTACAACCCACGGGAGACTAACATGATCACCCGACACTATGCAGAGATGCTTTCGCGAACACAGCGACCAATTCCGCCTGGACACCCCACTGAGTTTGTATTCACGGATGATTACGTGCCCGATGTGGCGTGGGATGATCCAGCGTTGGACGTTGAGGACGTGACTTCAGCGAGTGCGTCCCAACCAATGGTGGTAGTGCCTGGTGTAGGCGAGGATGCTCCTGCGGGACCAAGTGGTGCCCAGGCAGCCCCGACGGGGTGGCAGATTGCCATACCCTCACAGAGTGTGCAGCTATCTTCTCAGGTGCAGGCCGTTAAGGACGCCCTCGTGGGCTTAGAAGCGACTATTCCCCGTGGGATGACGGACCCTCACCAAATGCCGGCGTCGTACGCGAATAGCGCCCCTTCCCAACAGGGAAATATGGGCGGTGCCGGACCCTCTACGGGTGACTAGTGGTGCTTCAACCGCTACTACAGGGTATAGTGTAGTATAACTTGAGATAGAAAAGTAAAAACCAATTAGTGGTATCTTCTGCTTCACCCCTCCCTTCTATGGGATTTTCATCACTTCCTGATCTTCCTCTTCATCTCCTATTCTAAGACTCCTAGCTTCTTCTTCTTCATCTTCTTCCTTCGTCACTCGTAAGAGTATTTTCCTTCATCACTCATAAGAGTCATTGTAACCGTAAGTCCGTAATGTTGGTAAACCGTAAACCGGTGATTATAACTTCTAATCCTCTTTAGTCGAGACTGTACCTGCGAGACCCATGCTTGGGTTCCTCACGAATCCTCCAGCGCAGCAGTACGTTAGCTGCGCGTCAGCCTACCTGGGCGTTACCAAGTGTTTCAGGGAGAGCCGTGCGTGTCCTGCGGTGATAGGAAAGAACTTTAGACCTGGGTAGGTGTTCGATGGGTTCCTGCGTGTCCTCTTCAGGAGCGTAACCATACCACAGAACCCGGTACAGTAGTATCCCGTCGGGAGTATAAGTGTGACTCACGATACGGTCCACAACAAACTCCTGTGAGTAAGTACCGGTCTCCTGGGTGTTCTGAGACTTCCCCTCCGTGGGAGTACAAGGTAGATGTCCCAACGGTGGGTTTAGGCCGGCGAAGAGGCTTCAAACCTTCACCCTCAGCGGGTTGCAGTAGCACTCTACCTGTCGTGTCGGGTTAGTCCTAACTTCGTGTTTTGGCGGCCGAATTCTAACCAAGTGGGTTCCTTGCAACGCCTGAGGCGGTCGTAATACTACAGGCCCTTCAGGGTGTTCCTGAGTGGTCAAACCAGGCAACGGTTGCATCTTCTTCTCCTCCTCCATTCCCGTTTCCATGGGAGAACGCGCGCGGCGGTGAACATTGCACTCTGCACTCCCTGAGCAGGGGGGAGGCGGAACGCCCAAGATCGGGGTACGCCATTGGTTGGCGGCGGTGGTGCGCGCGTGGCGCGTGCCACGGGGCACCAGTAGTGGTGAGCTTTTTCGCAACGGTCGCCGACGCGCCGGTAGCTCATATTGCTCCCTTCGGGCGGCGGCGGCGCGCGGGCTCTCCAAAAATTTGGATATTTTCCGCATGTGCGGGTTCCTTGCGCCACCCATGCTTCTGGGTGTAATGTCGCAAGCGCGAGCTCGCGACGGTCAACCCGAGTGGGTACCATACTTAGCGTTCCCTCATGGGAGGTGTACTCCCCACACGTCCTGTGTTCTGATTCTTCCTACTTCATCACCCGAGAAGGGGTTACTGCGACACCTCGCCGTCGTTCTCGGCTTGCTCGTAGCTACCCAAAGAGTCTGCAGAGATCTGCTTTTGAGGTGTGCGAGCTCGAAGCGAGCGTTGTGTACGCGCCTGCGAGCCGGGCTTCTTGAGCGGCCTCCGTGACGGGGTATCTCTGTTCTTCTCGGTTGTCTCCCGTGCTGGGAGTTCTCTAGCATTACTGAAGTGCTCCTGACCGTTCTCGGTGTTCATAGATTGCGTCCCTACGGCGGGAGTGCCGGTCGCGGTCAGTGGCGACTTCTCACCAACAGTGGTGGCTCCAAGTTGTGGAGAATGCAGCAACGCCGATGAAACCAAAGAGGTGTTACCAGCGGTACCAGCAGCGCCTCCCCCTCCTTAGGCGTTGGCGCCTGGGGTGATGATACCACGTCGGGTGGGGGGGTGACGATTTGAACTCGTAGTGAGTCTGCGGACTGGGCCTGAGAGAGGCAGTCTGACCCAGTGGGTACAGTGTTCCATATGTACGGTTGTTCGGATAAACCGCGTTCCGGGTGAGGAAGTACCGCCGGACGCGATACTTCCGAAGGTTGATCACCTGCAGAGGTTGCCGCAACAGGCGGAAAGGCCTGTGTAGGCATGGGGGCTTTGCTGACGCGATCGCGTGATACCCGTTCGTGGGCACCGTCGATGTCCAAGACAACGGTGTCTGGCGTGAGAGGTACCACCCGGTAGGGTCCGCTTGCAATGGGAGACAGTTTGTGCCGACGCTCCTTTTCAGGATTGTAGTACTCCTTTCGGAAGAACACAAAGTCGTTCTCCGGCAATTGGGGTAAAGGTTTGCGGACCCGTTGGTCGAAGTTACGCTTGAATGTAGCCTGGGCTTTATCCATCGCCATCTGGGCTTTCGGCACCATCTTGGTGCGCCAATTTTTCCACGCGTCGCGGTACTGCGCCGGGGATGGATAACTCGCAAGAGTAGGTTGGGGTTCAATAGCAACCGGTGGCCGTGGCCGTGAGAGCACCAGTTCAAAGGGTGAGAGCGAGGTTACACGATGCACCTGGGTGTTGTACGCATACGTTACTGCGTCAGTATAAAGATCCCATTCCTTGGGGTGATCTGCCACATAGGAACGGAGTGCATTAAGCATTGTACGGTTAAACCGTTCTACCTGCCCATTACACTGGGGGTGATAGGTGGTTGTGAACAAGTTCCTGACATCTAGGATTCTGCATACATCTTGGAAGAACTTCGATGTGAATTGAGATCCGTTGTCGGAGAGTACGTTGACAGGCGGGCCATAAACGAACACCCAGTGGGTTACGAATGCTTGCGCAATAACCGCAGCGGAGATTCGCTTAAGGGGTACAGTCCTGACCAATTTGGAGAAGCGATCCGTGATCACCAAGAGGTACCGGTTTCCTCTGGGAGTGCGAATTAACTCGCCCAAGATGTCGATAGCGACAAATTCCAACGGGCTTCTCGCAGGGAACAAGGTCAACTCTTTTGAGTACTTCCAAAGTCGGACATCATTCTTGGCACATTTCACGCATGAGCGTCTAATGGCATAGCAGTCAAACGCCATAGCGGGCCAATAAAAGTGTCGTCTCAATGTGAGATACAGTTTGCGACCCCCAGGGTGTGCGCCGACCTTAACGTAATGTGAAAGGTGTAGTACTCGACGTTGTAGCGAGTGTGGCACCACGATCTGTGGGTTGCGTTCTACCATTCGTACCAGGTAGCCTTGGTCGTTCACCACGAAGGGTATGCGGTGTCCACCATTCAGGCGGGAATGCACTTGCGTACAGAACTTATCTAAGTGTTGTTCCCGCACTAATTCCTCAGGAGTAATAGGTTCAAAGGAACCCACGGTGGGTTCACTTCCTTCAGCTTCGAGAATATCGTCGCAAATATCATCCAATGGGATTCCTGACTCCTCATCTGCGACTTCTGCTAAGAAGCAGGGTATGTCCAAATCATCGGAGGGTTCTGCTTCGGCAGCAGTTCCCAGACGGGAGAGTGCATCCGCTTGTTGCTTGAGCTTTCCTTTCTTGTAGCGTACTTCGAAATCAAATTCCGACAATCGGAGTCTCCACCTCATGAGGCGCCCTGAGGGCTCAGAAATTTCCATGAGCCAGCGTAAGCAGGAGTGGTCCGTATGTACCACAAAATGGGTGCCCATTAAGTAGGGGCGTAGGGTAGACAATGCCCATACTACGGCGAGGCACTCTTTGTCAGAGACAGAATAGTTCCGCTCGTGCACATTGAGCGAGCGAGACCAGTACCCAATTGGGTGACGGACACATTCGGTATCCGTCTGAAACAAGGCACACCTCACTTGGTTTGCACTGGCATCAGTGTCAAGTTCGTACGGTAACCTAGCGGTGGGGAGAGCCAAGATAGGCGGAGACGTTACGGCGTCATTCAGCTGCGTAAACGCTGACGCTTCTTTGTCACCGAAAGGTTCCAGTTGCACAGGTTGTCCTTTCGTTAGGAGTTTGTTGAGCAACGTGGCGATCTTCGCAAAGTTCGGAACAAATCTCCTGTACACATTGCACAATCCTAGGAAGGAGCGTAACTCCGTTTGAGTTGTAGGGTGTTCAGCTTCCTTCAAGGACTTGACGCGCACCTCGTTGATCGAGAGTTGACCTGGGCGGATTATGTGGCCGAAGTACTTGACATGGGAGAGATATTCTTCCATATTATTGGAGAAGATTTTGATATCGTCCAAATATACCAAACAGGTGCGCCACTTGAACGGTGACAACAGAATGTCTATCGCCCGTTGAAATGTGGCGGGGTCATTAGTTAGCCCAAATGGTATTCGCTTGAAGCGGTATAGCCCCTAATGGCAAACGAAGGCGGTCTTATCAAGATCTTCCTCCCTAATGGGAACTTGCCAATACCCCCAGTTGGCAATGAAGGTCGTAAAGACCTTTGCACTCCCAAGTGAGTCAATATATTCATCCATTCGTGAGATTGGATAAACGTCCTTCACCGTGACGGTGTTCAATCGACAGTAGTCCATACAGAACCTCCATGACCGGTCGGGTTTAGGCACAAGCACTACAGGTGACGCCCATGACGACTGTGCCGGCTCAATGACTCCTGCGCGCAGCATTTTCTCGACTTGAGATTTTTCCTCTTCACGAGCCTTCGGCCCAGCCCTATAAGGGTGTTGTGCAATCGGCCGAGTGTTCGGTCGTAGATCAATTCGATGTTCCGTGATCCCGATGGTCGCCAAGGAGCCATCCCAAATGGGAGTGAATTCACGCAACATGTGGCGCAATTTTTCTCAATGAAATTCTGGGACATGAGAAAAGTCCAATTTTTCCAACTCTTTAATAGGATCCGTCAATTCAGAGCCAGGTGGTGTGGCCTTCACCTCTGACGGGATCGGATTAGTAACACCCGATAACTTGTCAGGGTTCGTGGGGTCACTTCTCATCGAAAAATGAGAAACATCAGCGGCGTTCTCCTCCTCCTTAGGGTGGGTCGTGCCAAGCACCTCCGAGACCGGTATTCTCGTTGGTACAATGGCAGTGGGGTGAGGTAAGATGGACCCAATAATTTGGTTCTTCACCAGCCATTGGTCAGAATGGCCAAAGTTGGCGATTAGCACCTTAAAGGGTTCATCTGGATTGATAGTAACGATTCCGTTAGCAACCGCAAGTTGTTTCTCGGCAAAGAGATTAGACAGGGGTTGCACGATGTGCAACCCCACCTGTTTGGAAGAGACCGGCACCCATACGTGGGATTCCGATGGTATCCGAACGGACTGAGCGATTCTAAGTTTCGTTGAGACCGGTTTCGGTGTCGGCGCCTCTTGAGCGACAGGCAAGGGGACACGCTTACGCCAAGCGTTCTGCAATGTCTTCCGCACTATCGGAACCGACGAGCCATCAACCATTTCTACGGTTCGGGCCCTGGGGCGTATAGCTTCCACGAAGCGATCACAAAAATCACAACCCAGAATAACGGGTGCTGCAAGTGCCTTGCAGACAACGAAATCCAACTGCACCAAGTACGTTCCAAGTCTCACCAAGAGAGATAGGTGGCCCACTGTGCGTATAGGGCGGTTATTCGCGTCGGCGATACCCAAATTTGGACCGTAGCGAATGTGTTCTCGAAGTGCGGGCGGTATCAACGCGGTGTGGATCAGATTGGGCGCAGCCCCTGTATCCAAGACGGATAATTGACGTACCATGTACTGGTTTGATAAGCCTAAGTCGGCGTATACTTTGTAATTCCGCTTAGCCATTATCATGAACCGGTCCGGGTTTCGCAAATTGCCGGAGCGAAACCACGTTCGATGCAACACTCCAAGGAGTTTCGAGTCAGCATCTGTATCAGCAACTCTCCTGGATAGGATTCGAATTGCCGGGGAGCGAAGCGGTGACGCCTCCGACGTCCTCTGCTTTGGCTCAGAAGACGCCCCCCCCGTAGGGGAGACTCCCAAATCTAGTTTTTCGGGGCAGGCTCGACGGCCGGTTGCGGTTCATTCCCACCTCGGGGCTCCAAAGGAACCTCCTTCGCCAGTGTCGCGTCCTTTAACCCATGATTGGGGTGTGCGCCTGCAGCGGGTCGAGGCTGCTGTTGCCGTCCATACTTGGCCTTGGCATCCTCATATGTGGCAGATGGCACACGTTCCCGTTCTTCCGGGGTCAAAGACTCGTACTGTACGATTACTTTCGGCATCTCCCTCAAGGGAAACGAGCACTGAGGTGAAATATGCCCGTGTTGGTAACACACGTGACATATCAGCGACACCGATCTGTCCAGCGAGCGCGACGCCGCCGGTCGTTGAAGTCGAGTATCCCGCCAGCCTGGGCGTGCAAACCGAGTGTGGTTGGTGGCATAGGCCAGTGATGGCGCAGGAACCTTAGAGTTCCCCATGTACCCCACACGGTCCGTATCCATTGTTTCCCCTGTAGTGCTTGAGGGTAACCCCGAAGTTCCTACAGAAATAGGATTTGCTGCAAATTGGACCTGATCATAATCCACAGGTGGACGGTTATCCTGTAACAGGGAGAGAGATGAGTCAGATCCTTCAGACAGGAGGGCCTTCGTGGGCCTGTGTGTTGGCTTCCGTCTCGCTCGGAAAGTATCTCCCTCAGTCTGGGCGTAGTGAACCAGTTCCAAGTAGAAGATCTTCCTGTTCTGCTCCCGATAACAGGATACTAGTGCCCGGATGGCGGGGTCCAACCCTTCCACGAACATTGTGCACCTCTCAGCTGAGGAATAAACATTACCGCAACGGTGAAACGCTTTGTTCAAGCGCGTTGAATAACTCGTTTCTGTTTCCCCCGAATTCTGCTTTATCGCCCGTAGGGCCAGAATAGCGTCTGGGATCGCATTGCCACTGGCATACGACCTCAATAGGTAATGAACGGCTTCGGGCCAACACGTGACACCGTCTTCAGAGGCTCTTGCCGATCCACGCACGGAGTGAAATTGGTCTTCTGCCATCCCCTTGAGGAAATATGGGAGGGCCACGTACGCCTGTGCTTCACTCATACAGAGTATGTTCGCTTCCTGAACGAAGCGTGCAAGGAAATTCACCACCATAATTGGGTCGTCAGCACTGAACTCTTTCTTCTGTAGAGTAATCTGCATTCGGCGGATGTAATCTTTCACTCGCCTCGTGCCGTAGGCATTTCTTTCGCCTGAGGCGTTCTGTAACCGATAATAACGGTATGAAAGCAGTTTCCGGTACAACGGATTCGATGGTTTTAACTCCCTGAGTCCCTTGTGTCTCTTCCCTTAGCACGGGAGCGGATAGCCCCCTGGGTGACATAGGTCGCTTTAGAGCGCGTTGCTCGAGACCGACGTCGGTGGCTACCTTCACTATTCGCCGAAGATGAAGAGGATGACGAGATACCCGACGATTGGGTGGAGGAGTCAGAATCTGACGAGTCCGAATATGCGTGAACCTCCCTTTTAGACTTCCTGGATTTGCGCTTCATTGAGCGGTGAGCAGAGCCTTCTGAGGCGATTGGGTCATCTTTGGCCGCAGCCTCATCCATACGGATAGTAGCCTCTAGATTTTCCAAACGACTCCGTAAGCGAGTGGCGCTCACCCGGGTTTCTTCAATGAAAGCAGCAAACTCCGCTGCAAACACAGCGGGTTCTCCAAGACACTCCAAAATTGAGTTCAAATCCTTACGCAGGAGTCGAATGTCTCCCGAGTAATCCCTAACAGGGGCATCGTCAAGATGACGGCGAAGTTCGGTTTGTTGTTTAAGAAGATCCACGAGGGAGATGTTGATGACACTCAATCGTGAGTCTAATAAGGTGTACTCACCCGAGTCCAGCGCCTCGGGGCGGGCTGCCTGCGAGGGCGTTTCCACCACCGGTGTAGGCTCCACAGGAGGAGGTTCCATGAGCGGTATCGGTACTCTAAAAAGCTTCTGCCGTACGGAAACGGCTGAGGGTGCATTCCGACCATTCGGATCGCGATCGATATCTCCCGTCTCGGGAACAGACCCACGGGAGCGCCGGACAGCAGGAGGTGCTGCTCCACTCCCTTGAACTGACCTGTTGCGAGAGTTTCCACGTGACGGGGGAGGCATTCTGCAGATATGCGTCCCACGTACCGGGAGGTTACCAAAAACAACCGAACACTTCCGGAATGCGGAGTAACGGTTAGACCTACACGATAAGGGTCCTTCCAACCACCACGGTGGGTACTTCCACTTCTAAACCAACCTGAAAAGGTGATCGTCCCGAGATTCGACTTCTAAGTCGGGAGACCACTTGTGGCGCAAACCCAGGACGGGTGAAACACGCACAGGGTGTCCGAAGTCCTGCTCCCTAGGGGATGGTAACTCGGTGGAGGAGCCTCTGTTGACACCGGGGACCTGGGTGTAAGACCAGTAGTGTACTGAGGATAATCTACAGAGGTGAATGCAGAAAGTCTAATATCAAGAGAATCGCCAGCCAAGGACGGTGTAGAACCGGGGAATACCCGAAAAAAGGATGAGCCAGACACTCCGGAAGGAGGCGTAGCCCAAGAAACAAGGGAAAAAGAGATACGTCCACAGAGGAGAGGCGGGCCGTGCACACGCAGGCAACAGGCCCGATGGCGGGGAAAAAGAGCAAGAAGCAACCCAATACTGGGGCGGAGATCTGTCCTGCAATCAGGAATTAATAGAAATAGTAGACGTCAATACCACACGGTATACACAGATTCCTTAGGCGTCCCAAGGAGAGTACGCATACTTATACCTCTTGAGGTGACCCTCCGGGCGAAGTAGTACACCGGCAAGGGCAGTAGCGCCTAGAGCCCACACTCAAGATGAGTCTCAAGTGCCCTCTGATCCGAGTGGCAGTTCTCGAAGGAGAGGCTTGGTTACTTTACCATCATGTGGTGTTCAGCCCCCCCTGCACCTCTAAGTACCCCAGGTAGAGGGCCGGTTGACCGATCACAATAGTGTACACCCGTACGGGTGGTACACGTGCGCAACCCCACTGTCAGGGTGCAGAAAATAAAGACAAACTAAAATATTCCCCAAATGCTCCACTTGTGCACTAGCCATCCAACTCCACGTGTTCACGCCCGAACAGGGCCCTTGGCACATCCACGCCCCTCTACGGGTGCTAATTAAGATTAAATAACCAACGGTTGAAGACTCCCATAGGGGATGCACCTCATAATGTCAAGTGCCACGTGCACGGGCGCATCGCTCATGTATGAAGAGCTTCTTCGTCAAACACCCTCAGAATCGGGTTTGCTCCACAATACCCACACCAGAGGCAGGATCAGTGTCGTAGTACCTGCCAACCCACAACAGCGTTTTCACCTGCAATAGTAGGCTAAGCCACATTGCGGTGATAAAGTAAAGAACCCAGGTTATATCTTGTTGTACACGTGTATGACGTGTTACACGTTTCATTCTACTTGCAAATGTTTAAGCAAACATAAGTCAAGGTTTATTCTGATTGCTACGAGTGTAGCATCGCTCCACAGTACTGACCTACCTGTTCAGAGTGACGGCAGATCCTACAAACGTGTCCTGCGACAACAGGAAAAAGAAGTATGCCAAAGAGGACGAAAGAAGTCTTCCAAAGCAGAGAAGCTCCAGGAAACCCGGAAGTCGAAACTGACCAATCAGAAGTGACACTTTGTGCCAGAGATCGCCGTCTCCTGACATCGCCGTCGATCCGCAGAGGTCCAAGCAGAAGTCGCCACGCGCCAAAAGCCCAGTCAATCAGCGTTCTCCAAGTGTAACCCCCGATTGCTCACTCCACGCGTCTCCCGAGCTCGGTGGAGAAGAACAGAAAGTCAATCAGGAAGCCGAAGACTAGCCTGCTGGATCCTTGCTGAAGGCTAAGAGGGTTACTGGTTCTCCCGATGTCCTTCCTGCTCCGCTCTCAGGAAGGCTGAGAGATTCGTTCGGAGTTGTACGTCATCGGAAAAAACCGGGGGAGCGCGAAAAAGGGGGCGGAAGAAGCTG
>VCMS01000266.1:77348-96013 GCA_022539475.1 Gracilaria domingensis | reverse complement strand
ACCAGTGCAGGTTTCAACTATATCCACCCCTAAACTCTTTGCCAGCTTATCACGAGCAATCCAGACTCTTCTCGAATCCTTCCTTCCCAGAGCTTCTTATTCGAAGGTACTTCAATTCGTGCTGCCTGTGTTGCAAGGTACTCACGAACGGTGCGCATTTCAAACTTTGTCACTTCCACCTTCATGGCATATGCTTCTTCCAATGTAACTTTCTTCTTCTTCGAAAGCTCCTCTGCCAAAGATTGAAGCCTCCTGCAGCAGATAAAGAAGTATTTGCGTACGTCTTCAAAACGACCCGTCAGTTTCGACACTCGCCTCCTGGAAAAGTATGCAACCAGAGCGTCGAGCGTGAAGTGGGTTGTATGCTCATCCATGGTAAAGAATTCATCACTTGATATACAAGAAATTCCAATCTCATGGTAGTCCCCACAAATCCGCTCCAAATGTTCCAGCAGTCCAGGACTTCTCGCCACCTTCAACCCCATCTCTGCAAACCTTGCCAAATGCTTGAAATTGTACTGGCCAATGATACCGCAAACACTTAGTGCACCTGCGACAGAGACCCTCGTCATCTTGCTCAAGTCCTTCTTCTCTTCCTCAACCAGGACCCTTATAAATGACACAATAGAATGCACCTTGTCAGCAAAACCCATAAGACGAGCTTGCTTCAATCCATCGTTTAGCACATTGCCAAGGCTCAAGATTTCCCTCGTGGTCATCTTCTGTCCATCTTTTCTCTTCCACAGCGAAACAGAAAGACCTCCACATAGATTCCTAATGTTGGGCATAGATTCACAGAGCTCTTTGAGTGCTACATGACGATGAGCTCCATCAATCAGCACACAATTCACTTTCAAGCGATTGTTCTGCACTATGTCCTTTTCGGACACATCCTGAGACAGAACAGCAACGCTCATGGTCCCAAGTGCCTGTAAGAAGCTTTTGCGTCCAATCTCTTCTTTCAGAGCCTCGACATGATTCCGGAACAACCCTCTCACAGTCATTTCCGGAACGTGAATGAGCTCAATATCGACTTGAACAGACACATACTCGTAATGATCTAAGTCAAATACCAAACTCGCTAAACTCGTATCGACATCATCAGGAGGTATCACATCACCTTCATCAAAGAGTTCATTGACGTTGCTTCCAAGGCTTTCCTTCACTAGAACCACGTCTTCGTCTTCGTCTTCATCCACGTCAATCACTTCCATTGTCACTCCACTGCGATTTCCAGCCTGAGTAATAGCTTCCGCAGTGCTGTTCCTCGATGCTCCAGACTGCACAATCGTAGCAGTTTGTTTACGAAATGCCGATACAGCACTCTCTGGGGTCGTGGTCATCTTGAATTCTTGCATCTGCTTTCCACCACCGTGAACGTTCGATGGTGTTTTCAGCTTTGGTACTGGCGCTTGTTTCCCGCCTTGGGGTTTTTTAGCATTCGACGGGGTTTTCACATGAGCCACTTTCATCTGCATTCGCTTTCGGGCACTGGATGGAGTTTTAGGTTCTACCACTCGCACCCGTTTCCCAGCAGTATTCGATGGCTTCTCAGGGGCGACGAATTTGGAACTCGGAGCACCCTTGTCCCCTTCATCAGCGCTTACGACGTCACCCACCTTAGACATTAAGTTCAGGTCCCAGGCGTAGAAACCGGGCCTGTTCATGTCCTTCAATGTCTTCGGAACAGAATCTTCATCGGTACACTTAAAGGGATAGGGATAGGGAGTGTCAAGCTCATGAGATATCTTCGCTCGCCATATACCAACTACATCTTCCCCTGGTTTTCCCTGCAGAGCATGTCCATGCATTTCCCTTCTGAACGTTGTCTTCCCTCCACCAGTGTCCACTTCAACGAGAACAGCTTTCCCAATCGCTGCTTTGTTCCCTCCTGCCCCTCCCAACAACAAGTTCACTTCTTCGCCTGGTGCGGGCTTCGACTTCATAGCTGTGGATGCGTTCCCCGTCGCTGCGTTCGGTTCAGCAGTTTTGGTCCCGCTCCGAAGTTGTGGTGCCATGGTTCGTCGAGGCTTTCTCACCTTTCGAGAGCGTCTCATTTGACCCTTTCCCAGTCCCCTCATATCCATTTTATGGTGCCAGTGTGTGTGATATACACGAGTCCTGGTGTTCTTCAAATCGTACGTTTGCTCCCGTGAAGTTGCAACCGCTCGTGTTCGAATCTCCGCCCTTTTTCGCGTGAGCACAATGGACGCAACCACTCACGTTCAAAACGGCTGCAATGCCCACGTGAGCAGTGTGGGTACAGTTCCTGATGGTTATAAATGGTTGGATCAATGTCTGATTCCGTCCTGGTTGACCACTGTCCCCGCCTTTCATCATCTTTGAACATCGCCCGAGCGCCGTGTGGGAACCGCGGTTCGCCGAGTTCATAGCCGAGATCATAGCTATGATCTCGGCTATGAACTCGGCGAACCGCGGTTCCGGCACGGCGCATCTGACGAAACGCCACGTGTATACCGCCGAAAGGACCCCCCCTGAGGACCCCCTGGAGACCACTTCTACTACACAATGCGCACCAAAGCACCTGTTCTCACCCACACCACCACTACCTGGTGGTGTTGCTGGCGTTTATGTGGGCAGTGAATAAGTGACGCCCCGTCGATGGCCGCCGCCATCCGTGCGCTGCTCCGCTCCCACCGCATCGTCTCTCCTTCTCAAGCCCTTCCCCTCCGTCTTCCACGCTTGCTACACAATGTGTCCGAAGTGTCATCCGCGTCTCCATCGCTCTCCCGTTTATTCGACGTCACTGCCCACATAAACGCCAGCAAGGGGTCCTCCAGGGGGGTCATCAAGGGGGTCCTTTCGGCGGTATACACGTGGCGTTTCGTCAGATGCGCCGTGCCGGAACCGCGGTTCGCCGAGTTCATAGCCGAGATCATAGCTATGATCTCGGCTATGAACTCGGCGAACCGCGGTTCCCACACGGCGCTCGGGCGATGTTCAAAGATGTACGAACCCAGTGTTTTCTACGTTGGTTTTACATACTAGACATATAATGCACTGCACATACTGAGGTGCCCCACCGGTTTGATGTGTTTAGATCTCACTCTCGTCTCTCTATTTCATTACCCGCTCGGTTCTCGGTAATCCATCGCAACCGCGCTCTCCACCATTGTTTCCGACGCTTCCCGACGTTTCCGACGCTTCCCACCCATTTAAACATCTCCGAAACTTCTACCGTTGCACAATACACGTTTACTTCGCGTCCTTTCCGATTCTCAGTTCTTACATGGCGTCCACCGGAAATGACGCTCCTCGGACTGTTAAGCAGAGTGTGCTGGCCGATGAGAACCACGGCACGGTATCCTCTAGCGCATCCTCTAGCGCGTCGTTCGATTCAGCCAGCATGGCAACGCGTTTCTTGAAATGTTGGGGGTTGTTCATTGAGTTGCGAGATGCGTATGCCGCTTCAAGAAGTGGTACTGGTAATCCGCGTGAAGTTGGGTACACGGAAGTTGTGGAATACGCTGTATCAAACCGTGAACACCTGGCATGTGCACGAGAGTTCATCACCACTGCGGTCAAGGGTCCTTTCCAAAACTACTCCGCAAAAGAAGTCACGAAGATCTGTCTGGACGTGCGTTTTCTGAGCAGGGTCTACAAATATGCGCGTATCACTGATCTAGACGACGAGAATTCTGATCGGCGCGTGAGAGATTTGTTTACCTGGAGTCTTGAAAAGGATGTCGACAACGGTAACTCGTTCATAGAATGGGCTTTCTAGAATGACCTTTTCAAACGACATGGTCCAGGCAGTAAGCAGACGAAGAGAACTACGTTCAGGATTGGGTCTCTCACTCGTTTTCAGCAGTTACTCTATCTCTCTTTCGTGAAGCATATAACTTCGGAGAGAAATCTCCCAGCGGCGAAGAGAGGAAAGACCGGGAAGGGAACCCATAGAGCTGTGCAGTTCGTCGACGGCTACATAGCTTCGAATGAGACGCACGGGAGACGGATGGCACATGCAGTGCAAACGATTTGTAAGGGATGGGATTTCTTTGCCTCAACCTTAGGCTTTGGTGATGGTGAGCAGATGTTGCTGCCCTACCTGCTTGTAGAAAAGAAGTCGCTTGGGTTCCATGTCATTGAATCCCGCTCTGTTGGGTACAGTCCGGAGTCAGCTTTTCATACGTTGGGGGAAGAACTGAAACCCACGTTGGATGTGAACGACACCGTTTCTTGGGTTCATACTCTTCCGGATACTATCGACGCCAACTTACGGGAGTTGGCAAAGGAATTCTTGGCAGATTTCAGCAAGATTGTGTTGAATGGCTTCCTATACAAAATGTCCCCAACGTCAAGATGGAATTTGTTGGAAAGCTTCAGACCTGGCCGCCCCGCACGAGTACCACCCCGTTTCAATGTATTCTCCAAAGAGTACGTGTCTTCTATTCGTCAAGCGATGTCTGTACATAACCTCCAACCATCTCGACTTATCCCTAGGGCCGCTCCTTCAGGGCAGGATGGAGGAAGTAATACCGTCACGGTTAAGGTTGAGGACTCGATACAGATTCCGAGCTCCTCCAAGAGGAACGCCGCAGGGAAAAGCTCAGTTAACTCCGATGTCATCGTCATCCTCGATAGCGACAATGAAGAAGGTGATACATCTGGTGCCTCTGTTGGGGCGAAAGATAACGTTCCAGATGGGGTTCTCCCCCCTCATGACTTTGATGACACGCGCACGTTAAATGCTCTAGATGTGGTGCGAGGAAGCATGGAGAAGCAATTCTCAATGCATTGTGTCGGATATGACGAACTGGTGGAGGCTCATGGTACTATCTTCCCATCGGATACATCTTTGGAAGGCAACGTTCAGTTCGTGCTCACAGACCCACCATATGGCATCCGCGACAGCGAGTACGACGAATTGGCTGACGATGATATGGACAATACTGCGGACATCATGGCATCCATGCTTCGACCAGGAGGACATTTCGTTTTGTTCTGCAGTATCGACCAGTTTGGAGACTGGGAAGAGATTTTGCGAGAGCACAAGTCGGAGGACGCAAGCGGAAAGAAAACCGCATCATTCTTAGTGGATTCGACGCCCATGAACTTCATTTGTTCTCGTTCGAACCCCTTGAAGAACCCTGCGCGTAATACTACTCGCCTGTTTGGGGCGACGGAGTACGCCGTGCATGGCGTGAGGAATGGAAACCCGTACGCGGAACAGAAAGTAATGGTGAACTATCAGAACTTGAACTACGTTTCAGCTCGCTATCCTGGGCACTATTCTATCATTGACCAGGTTCCAAATCTTACGCCTGGGGAGAGTCTCCGATGGAGAGTGAAGAGTGGTAGAAGAATTCGAACCGCGAAGGCTCGTCCAGAACAAAAGTCGAGGCAACTACTGATGGAGCTGATAGCGAGGTTCTCGAATCCCGGGGATGTTGTGGTTGATTTCTACTCCGGGACGTTCTCGTGCGCGCTGGCATGTATGGATATTGAGGGGCCTCGGCGTTTCATTGGATGTGAGCAAGATGAGCAGTGTTTCTCTCATGCCAAGCACAATGCTATTGTGCATTACGCAAGAAAGGTGTGGCGCAATGAATTGAAGATGAAAGAACCGGTTACGAATGAGGTAGTTCAAGCGTCTTATGTGGTGGATGCCAAATTTCCTGAACGGAAACGAAAGACTTCGACTATATGGAATGCACCCAAGGGATTCCCATCGTACCAATCTTTCCCATTCCATATCATGTCGTACCTATCCACCTATTGGAATGAACCTGGTCTTATCACTACGTACAAAGAGAAACCGTTCCATGAGTGGCCACTTGCCTTACAAGGGAAGATGACTACGTTGGACAGTCACACTTTACTCTCTGTCGAGGCGACATCGCTATGGCTCTATGTGAAGAAGTCGAATATCAAACATGCAGCAAGTGGAAATGGAGTATTTACGAGTAGGGCGTTTTCCGAAGGGGAGGTTATTGGATACTTTTATGGGACCTTGGTGTATCATGATCTAAGCCGACGCAATACCACACATTTGACGTATGGAGACGGAATCGTCTGTGTTCTGCAAAGTGGAATATAGTCTGTTCGCTTTGGAAACTAAGCTAGTTTTGGGGCTATTTGGGGCGCGCGAGCGGGTAGCAGAGGCTGGCACTCAAAAAATTAAGAAATTTTGGAATATTAAATTCCATTTCGAGCAGTTTAGTTCTTGGGTCCCCTAGTTTTTGTAGAGGTTCTACTTCGCCGCACCACCCCATTCACTCTTTTCCGCGACCCTCTCCCAAAACTGCACTCGTGCTAGTTTGCCTTTCCATTTTCTCCCATGTTGCAATGCCAATCGCAATTCATCCCACCTCAATCATCCCAACACTTCTTCCCAGTCCACACCACCCCCGCTATTTACCCATTTCTCGCCCATCACGCGTTCGCATCCTCTCTCTCCGTCTCCGCAAACGTCATTTTTTAGAAGTCAGGTAGGCAACCCTTCCCCTTCTCGTATACCCGTCTCGCCCCAAAACGGCTTCAAATCCCTCCCCATCCTTCTCTCCTCTCGCACTTTGAAATCTGGGCCGCCATTCGCATTGCCATGCCCTACTCCGAAATCCAGTCAATACTGCAGCCTCGATTGCATCTTGCAACACCTTTTCCAGCACCTTCCTTTTCTCCTTGCGCTTTTTCTCCAAAAGACTCTTCTAGTCCCTAAACCTACCACATATCGCCTTCGTTGTCAAACATGGCCTCTTCTGTGCCACAAATCTTCCGGCACTTGCTATATATTCCCTTCTGTGTTCGCTGGGCGTAATTGAAATATGGTGCTCTCACTAGATCGAAGAAGTCAATACGATACACTGCAAGCAAAGAGTGCTGAGCTGTTCGAACTTCTAATCTTGTCGCAGGCGCTTTTGTTCACCTACGGTCATCCTCTTGCTCTTATTCTAGTTCTCCTGGGACGCTCTTCCGTGAAACTTCCCATCTTTTACTAGTTTTTTCTCACTAATTATCCTCCTTATTATCATTAAATAGTGTTTTTAACTACGTTGCCTCGACCTGGAGTACTCTTGACATTTACTGCTTCTTTCTTGTATGTATTCAAAAAAGTATATCCTTAGTAGCGTCATGCTTTTTAACAGTAGCCATAATGTTGTCCCAAGCTCTCGCTCACCGGCTTGCGCGGAGAGCACAGAAAGAATGCATTCAGCAACGGCGCGTTCTTGCTCAGAAAGTGTTTGAGCAATTCCGAGAGTAGCTTTGGCGTGGAACTCAGCAGCATGTCAAACACAACATTTACTGAGAAAGCCTCTTGCGAGAAAAGCTGCACAAGCGCGCTTGAGAGTGCGCGCCCCGCCTGCATCGGCGCCATCTGCCCGCATCGCGTGCCGCCTAACTCGGCGAAAAGACTGCGCAGAAGCGCACGCGGTATGGATTACATGCTATGGAAGACTCAACGAAGACGCCGCCGCGAAGTGGGACGTGACGTCTGTATTTGCGCAGGCATATACAGCAGTAGCGGCCCCAGCATTTCTAGCATTGGAAGAATGATTCCTTGACTGCATTCAAACAACGAATACTATGAACAGCACATCATTAAAATGGTCTTCTCCATTTGAATAACGCTCTTTCAGAACCATTGGAATGGTCCATACTGAACAAGGGATGAGCGCTACAATACAATCGACTGGATTCCTTACATTGAATAGTGGGGCCCGCAAACTATTTGAGTGCATTCTTCATCTGAATGATATATCCGTATAATGCAAAATCATTTCAATGCCTCGAATGCCCATACTAATAATACCGCCGTCGCGCGTCATCAGAATAACCACAATTCGCGGGGCGCGGCGCACACGGCACGGCGGTGGGGCGCTCACCTTTAAGCTGCGTGCGCTGCTCCGTGGAGGGATTGAACGGAGCGCACGAGCGCATACTTGCTTCAATTCAGTGCCGTGCACTACATAGGGGCCACCCCGTAAGGCAGCACGTCTCGCCTTCGCTACACATACGGGCCGCCTAAACGGCGCACCGCGTCCGGCGCGACCACTGCCGGCTTGTGGCTGCGGTGATGGCAGTGCTATCAACGCAGCCACAAGCCGCTGCCAAAAAAATGGTTTCTATTTGAATGCTTTGAATGGTTTGACTGATAATCCAATATGTTTATTCAAATGGTTTCGCAAGTATGAATGGTGAAGCACCATTTCCATTGGAATGCATCCACTGCTTTGACCGGCGTAAGCATTTTTTTATTTTAAACGCATTTGAATATACTGTAAGATGTACTACGAATGGCAAAACATTCGAATTGCAGTTGGTCAACCATTCTTCCAATCCTAGCAAATGCTGGCATTTGGACCGCATACCGCGGAGGCGTCTCGCCACGCCTCCTCTGGCTGACTATTGGCGGTGATCGCCGCTGCCGACTCAGGTGCTGATCTCCGCAGTCCTTCATGATCTGCCGACGCCGCGCCGCTCTTGCTCGCCGCGTCGGCAATGTCAGTCAGAACAAAGCCAAGCGTCAGAAGCGCATCAAGTGGACCCCGCAGGAAGTCGAGGCGCTTCGCTGTGGCGTGCAGAAATTTGGTGAGGGCCGCTGGGCCGTCATACTGCGAGAGAATGCCAACCTTTTCAACCCGGTACGAATCAGCGTAGACCTCAAGGATAAATGGCGCAATCTGTCCAAATCACACAAGACTTCAGACAAGCCGGACAACCGTGTTCCTTCTTCGCCTGCATTGCAATCTACTCCGACGCCTTCCACTCCTTTAGCCTCACCTCCGCGCGTCCGTTCACAACCACCTCATCCAATCGCCTTGCGTAATACCCCTCGTGTTTCTGAGAAACTCGCTTTTCCCAGTTTGCCGGCCCTTCATGTTCACCGCCCTCAGGTGCACAGGTCTCTGTTGAATCCGAAGCGAGTTACCCCTGAGCTTTTGTCCCCAATGGGTGACGTAAGGAGGAACCATAGCCTTCCACAAACTCACCCTTCCGACAATCTCCCAGTGTTTGGCTATCACCAGATGCTTCGATCTAGGCCTGTTCAAGAGCCGAGCGAAGCTATCCGCGGTTCAAACCTGTCCGGCTTTTATTTGCACCCGTCTCCCGCAATGACCAAGCACACCCCTTCGGAATCAAGACCTATGTCTATGCCACTTCGGTTGGAACATAGATCTTTGGTCACTCCTAGCAATGCTTCGTTGCTTGTTGGCAATGGTGCTGCACCACAAGACACCGCGTTTGCCAGATCTCTCGAAGAAAGGACTTTACCTCATGTCCACCACACCCTAGGCCCTCGAGCGGATCATCGGGCTTCAGAAGTCATGCATCATGGAAGCGCGGTACATCCTGTACCAATGTCAAGCCCGCAGCATTTCGATACCGTTTCTCAAGCATACTCATTCTCCGCACTGCATATATCTCGCGAACCACCGGTTACAACGGCAGGAGGTCATCGCTCCTACGCTATGCATCGTGAAGAAAGACCACCGCCAGTAAGGATTCTTGGAGCGCCGATTCATCCGGCACATGCGTACCGTCATCAGCCTGTGGCACAACATGTTTTCACCGATTCCAACCATTTTCGTTCTCTCCATGGCTTGAAGGAGCGCAGTGTCAGTGAACCTACAAATGAGGTGTATCCTGTTCCAAATGAGGAAAGCGCTGCACAGGATATGAATTCTCGCTACTCTCGCTTTGTCTCAAGGGAAAGCGGTTCAGAGAGCCAGCGAGAAGTTCATGCCCCGAGGCCTAATCGTCATTCACTGGAAGAGGTGATTCGAAACCACAGAGGTAACGCCAATCATCCACAGCAGTCCGAACAACGCAATTTGCGAGAGAATGAATTAGGCTCTCGCGGGAACCCGCGAAATGGTATGGGTCAATCTCTTGATGACGAAATGAATCTGCGGTCGTCAAACTCAGAAAACCGTTTTACCCATCACCAGACTGAGGATGACCAGGATCATTATTTGCGCGCACCTGGACATGATGGGCAATTTAGTTCAAGACAGGGCGATAGTGATGTGCATCAGCGCACCAGTTCTCCTCCGCATAGCCGTTTTAGCCAGGAAGAAGAAGAAGATGCAGAAGTAGAGGATATGAATCGCAACAGTGTGGAACACAGTCACATTGGCATGGGAGATCAACAATCGGCCCTTGTTCACACAGGGGAGTGCATCCATAATGAAGACTCAATGCACCAAGTAGAAGTGCCTCGTGAGGTGTTGGACAATGATGGAGATGACGCGGATGACGAACATATCAGTCATCCCCACACTGACCCCAACCAGTCAAATTTGTATCATGGAAATGATGTTGACGATGATCAGTTGGCTTCACATCATCCTTTCGGCCTGGTCAATCCCGATGTTGGTCATTCGGACGATGGCGAAGCACGTGACGATAGTCATACGTTGGCACTTTCAGAGCCTCAGCAGGGAATTGAGTTGCAAGTTCGACTGGAGGAAGAATCACAGGATTGTTACGCGCCGGAGCGCCCCCGATCACCCTCAACGGATCAGGAACATCAGCATCAAGGACAGCATTTCAGTACCTTTTCTACGCGCGATGAAAAGATTAAGAGCGGTCAGCTTGGCGATATTATAGAAAGCGAGAGCGGGGGACATTTACTGGGTGCGAGTAGAGACCGTGGGGCACCTAGTGGTATGCAACGCACGAAGGAAGAGAATCAACATACCACCAATTTGAAAAGGTCAGTAGAAAACTTCACTGAGCATCAGAGTCCTGAAAATAGCACAGGGCATGGTGCGGTTTATGGCGGTCGTGACGATGACAGTGGACACCCGGAACGCCGGGTGCTTACTGGTCTATATGAGAAAGATTCTGATGTTCAACAGCTTGACTCAAATAGTCGTGTGCGAAGTATTGTAGGAGAGATTAACGAAATGTCTGCAGGCGGTATGCACTCAAATGAAAGCGAGATTACGCGAAAGGGCGATTTCAAAGAGGAGAACGACGAGAACGGAAGCGAAGCGCATCAAGGAAAGGCTACTCGGGGAATGCTCGAAACTGGAACTATTGTGAATGGCAGGGACGGGGTGAGAAGAGGTTCACCGATATTACAACCCTCCAGTGCTGTTTCGAGAGCACACAGTGGCAACGAGGAGGATCCCACGTTGGACATGCCCAATCGGGCATCATTTGAAGGGCAAAACGATCCAGTGAACACGTCCAGCAGTGACAGCTCAAGAGAGATGATCGCTCTTGTACATTCAGCGAATAGCTTTAAGGTGATGAGAATCAAATCATCCACACAGAGACAGGAGAAAATGGTCATCGAGAGTCAAGGCGCTACTGAATGCAAGTTACAAGCTTCCATGAGAAATGGCCATAGTGTTCCGATTGGATGCGATAAAGGAGTAATGCGGAATAGGAAGGCAGAAATTCATCAGGAGAGTTATGAAGATAACTCGACCACAGGAGGAGGAGGGCGACATCGCGTTGAGGCAGTTGCAAGTTTGGCAAATCTTCTAAACCCGACGTCGTTTGACAGCGGTCCTCGAAGAAGTGCTTACAATCGAAGACAGGAAGGAGAAGGAGAAGAAGGGGGAAAAGAAGCACATGTCCGGGGAAAATGAAGTGCCTGCTGATGGCGTTGAACTCGATCCCATATGTGTTCTTTCGAATCTTGGCAAAGGATTACCGGTAGCATGGAAGTCGATTGTATCCAACTGCACTGGAGCTTCGCAGCCGCCAGTATGAGTTCTTTTGGTACAATGGAAGTACACAGTCGATCTGGGAATTGCACACTGTTGCGGCGTACGACTGCTTGTGAGTTGCCGTTTTATAGCTCACGAATGAGTGGGACAACGTTGACCTATCGCTGATGTCGCAGGTACCTGCATCAAGATTGCAACAACAGTATGTGCTACCGGGTGGTATTGCAGAATCTGGGAACAACGGAGAGCTTGATTCCAACCTGGAATCAATTCACCGACTTGACCGCTATGTTTCCTATGATGTGAGAGATGTAGTATTCGAGATTGGAAGGTATTCAGGGCCACGACTTGAGGGGATGAAGAGTATTGTCGCGACCGAAAGTTCTAATTGTGTCACGAGATGTTCTTTCTGTCTAAACTCGTTCTGGGGTCTGAGCGTGCCGGGTTCTGAATGGATTGCGCTTCTCTGGAAGGAGCATTGCGATCATATGATGACCACCGGATAGCTCTGATTTGGCGCGGTGCGACTGGGTGGCATTCTACGCTTCTATGATCCGTCAGAAGTTTGCATGTGAGAACAGGAGTACTACATCGAGGCTTCACTTACTGGCGCTGCATATGAATCTTGACATATAAGGCATAACTGCGAAGTGGTGAAACCTCCATTGCTGAAACCCTTTGCGAAATCCCTTCCGAACCAGTAATAGTTGAAGCTTTTCAAGCATAAGAGAATAGCTGCGGTCAGGTGCAGCGGTCGATAATCTGTGTCAGGTTCGTGGAGGTCAATAATGAAATCGCTCTGATGCACAGGCTTTTATGGCGGTCCGTTGTGGGGGTCAGATGATGAGCATACACCCGAAGGCTTGAAGACTGGGAGTACGACAAGTGCGCTTGGGGTAGGGGGCATTTGTTCGCAATCCTGAACGTGTTCGGACAGACAACAGACTTAGGGAAGCAAAGAACTATGAACGCGTATATGGGACGGTGTATAAGGATAGGATTTGTATAGCTGACTATTGTATATTGTAAGGATAGATGTGTGCAGGGGGATTGCACACCAGCGATTTGCGTTTGTGGCGTTTCGGAGCCGAGGTTTCAAAGACTTGTGTGAATATTTTCGTGGATAGTAAACTTGGATGTTTATGATAGAACTTGTGAATGGAAGATGCATAACAGGTATTGATACAGCGAGATAGAGTGAGAGTAGGCAGGGGAGCTGACTGGCGCGATGGATTCACTCTGTTGCTGACGATGAGCGGTCTTCCAGCTCGAAAAGTTCGAGACGTCTCATTATATTGGCGAAGTCATTAATATCAATGTGCTCCTTGCTCCGCAGAGCGGGGGGGGGGTGTATGAAGGGTACTTCATACATGGGTGAACCCTTACCCCGCATAGTTTGCGTCAGCCATGCCGTCGACCGCGAGTTGAAGACCAAGAGACTGGCATAAAGCTCTGCAGTTCGCAACAACGCCGCATTTAGTCACGGCAGACATTCGCCTGCAGTCTATCTTCTTTCAAAGATCTACAGTCAAGGAAATCCTGAGTGTTGCCGATACGGGTGAATAGTTCACCTGAATGGTCAAAAGATGTTGAAGACTTACACCCTAATCTGGATTTGCAACGGTTCTTTCCGTTTTTGGAAAAGAAGACGGCCGTACTGCTTCACCCATCCAGAGCACGTGTTGCAGATCCACTTGCATCGAAGATGGCCGGACAGGTTGTTGCAGAAGGACATCGTCAGACATGTCATAATGTCATTCTGTCGTACTGGCAGCGGGCGAGGACAAGTTGTGTTACGGTCGCTACCTTAACACAACTTGACTACCCTGCCCGCGGGCACGTTACGTTTTGGCTGGCGTTGCCTGCGTTGCGTGTTTTGGGAGGTCTGTTGACGCTACCAGAACGAGGCAAAAACGTGCCCGCGGGCGGGGGGGTCCGGTTGTGTTAGGGTAGCTACCCTAACACGACCGGACCCCCCGCCCGCGGGCATAAAATCGCACATTTTTCAAAAAATCGGCCGAAATGTGCCCGCGGGTGGGGGGGTCCGGTCGTGTTAGGTAGCTACCCTAACACAACCTGACCCCCCGTCCGCGGGCATAAAAAAGCACATTTTTTAAAAAACCGGCCAAAACGTGGCCGCGGACAGGGGGGTCCGGTTGTGTTAGGGTAGCCACCCTAACACAACCGACCCCCCCCCCGCGCCCGTGGGCACGTTGTGGTCACATTTTGGCACCATGCCGAGACCTCCCAGAACACCTTCTTCGACACTTCCCGCACTCAGTACGATGCCCCCGCCCGCCAACACGTTGCACCGCTGTCCACGTGGATTGGCGGGAGGGCAGAAAGCTGTACGTTCATCAGGGTGTATCTTGAGTATTAGGAGCGCTTCAAAACGCACGACTGGAGAGCGCTACGATTGCTCGCATAAGTCTACGTCCACTAAAACCCTCTCCAACAGAAACATTTTCAGGCATGTTGTAGCGTTCCCACACCTCCCGAAACACAATCGGCTGCATTTCTCGCAAATAATTTGTTGCGAGCTCAGTATAAATCTATCAGAGAAGAATCAACTAATTTTTGCATCCAATTGATCCTCAACTATTAACACAATACGCGACCTTGGTACAATTTGTGTAGTTATTGACAGACTACACTGTTTAAACTGCTGAAAGCGGCGAAGAGACGTACCATGGAAGCCCGTCAACACCCGCACGCACGAAAGCGGTAATGCGTTGGGTTGAAATACAGAGACACAGAGTGACGGCAGTATGTAGCTACGTAAATACTGGCCACCATTTTTTCCGGTGAAGATACAAATTCTATCGATCATCGGTTTTGATGATGAAGGTAAGGTATTACCTAATAGCATGAGCGCTCTCGCTCTGGCGTTCAATGTATATATCTGAATTTAATTCGTTCGTTGTGACGGTCTGGCAAACAACGATGGAGGCCGGCAACGACCATAGAATACCGTATTTATAGGGTAAGAGAGCTCTCTACGGAATACTATAAATAACTATATGGAGTTCTGATAGGCTAACTACTACATGAGTCTCACAGGATTAGAGAACGGGGGCTGTAGCAGCTCGTATGTGCTACATTCATTCATTACAAAAGTGTATGAAACAAGGGGCGACGAGAGTCGTAGCGGAAAGCAAAACAGATGGTAGGCATGAAAATCCTTCAGCCCGGCGTGCTTGAGCTGGTACCACATGACAATAGTTCCAATGTTGAAATCGTATCGCTCTACCTCCCGTTAACAAGGCCTGTCACCAACAATACACAAGAAGATATTAATCGACGTGTTGTGGAGATACCGTAAAATGCTGCCAATGGTGTTCGTTTTTCTTCCGTTAAGAGCCGTGATAAAACTTCAGAGTCCCACTTCCAGAGCTATGAATTGCTGCCCACGACTTTGTCGAGGAGCGTTTAAAGGCTCCAATCTGCCACCGAAGAGACGAAATAGAACTTTTATTACATCATGCGCCACGATTGCACCTATAATTAGTCAAAGCGACGTCCGAGTACTGAGAGAAAATTGTTCTGATTGGGGCCCTGTCGTGCGCTCCCGTCAGATTTCAAAGAATTCCTTCATGAAAGGAAAACCATGTCAAGGTCTTTGTATGCTTTGGCCTCCATCATTCAAAGGCGATCTGCCTCGGTGATGGTTTCATTCAGTGACCTGCCTTTCTTCGGCGTGGAAAATTCTATATGTAAACCTCTGGGAGAAAAGTTGCAATGCATGGGGACAGATTAGCGTTTGTAAAGTTGCGGATTTGAGTACGTATCGTTTGAGATGAACGTGACGCGGATGATTCTATTGCAGGGATTAGAGGCTCTGACTACAGGTTCTCGATTACTGGAGTATTAATCAGCTTCAATATGCCGAGATGCAAGTTGCGTAACTTTTCGAATAGAGGTCTCATTGTTTCCAACAGACTGCATAAAAACAACCTCTGGATCAATCCTACGGTCAAGAGGGTTTCGAGAGAGGGTTTCGATGAACGACAGAATATGAGATATGTAATCAGAACGCTTGAGAGTATCCGCCTGAGATATCCTTTCGCACGACGGGGGCGTCTTTCCGCCTCGTCTTTTGTGCATGTTGTAGGATAGCTGTGTGTGCCTTTCGGATACTTTTCGTTTGCTTTTGAGAACGTCCGTTGAATGAGGTGGGAATAGGACTGCATAAAGATGAGCGAGGGGCTTTGCATCTATGACACGGGCTTTCCGTTTTGGTCCATGAAGAATGGACAGAATGTCCTTAGCCTCAGGAATGTCCGCACAATAACTTGCAAGCAGAGGATGGCACACTCGACTTAGTTTGTCTTCCCGATGAACTGAAAACCTTTCTGCGTGAGATTTAGAATGGGCTCCAGGACTTGACGAAGAGATTCTTGAAGGATTTGCATCCTGGACTCGCCTAGAGACTTGCTAGAAACAAATGGCATTGCGCCTGCTTCAGATGCGGAAACCTCGATCAGTGTGGTAGGGAAGTATGCCACTACTGTGAGGTCATCACGGATACACTTACGGCGAAGCTCGTCGGAGAAGTTGGGAATATGAGGTGAAGAGGATAGGCGGTAACCGATGTTTGCTTTAGAGTTGTTGAAGACTTATCGGTGTATACCTGCAGAAGACCTACGAAAGATTCACTGTAATTATTTCTTGGGAGTACACACTATTCTACTATCCAAAGAGCCATGACCATTCCTTAAGTTTTGAGGTGGCGTCTCTTGCGAGAGAGCCGGACATGGGGTGAGATATTTTCGTGGAGTGGGTCTGAGGTATAGGGTGGAAGAATTTGTTTTCGTTGTTAGCCAACTGGAGCTGTTTCACAAGTGTCTGAACGGGGTCTCTCGTGTAGAGGGTGGCGCTGACTTACATCCTTCTGGCGAGACAGTTCTGCGATTGAAACCGGTCCTTTGAGGCGTATCGTTCGAAAATGGCGTTCTTCAGTTCTGTACAGCGCTTGGAACTTGTTACGGTCTCGTTGAATCGTTTTGCGAGAATCGCGGGTCCGAAGTAGCCAATTAGCTCGTCCGCCTCACGATGACCAAGGTTGGAAGCTACTGAGCCAGCAAACGTGAGATATCCATATGCAAATCAAGGGCCTCTCAGAAGGCACTGGGCGGGAATGCTTCCGTGTTCTCGCTCTAATGCCAGGGACCGGGGAAGGAGAAACAAATGCGAAGTGTCCGGAATGGGAGGGCGCACGGAGTGGGGTCGACGATGTCCTCGGACACTGGAGGCTCGGGAAGGCGACAAGGGGCAGTGACCGTTTCGGAAGATGCGGGCGCGGGCGCGGAAGCTGAGACGCTTGCTTCTCCGAATGGGCCGGCTATTGTCGTCTTCCAGCGCTGCTTTCAGACGAAACGGGCAATGGTTGACATGCTGTTGAAGAGATAAGACTCCTCGGCGAGTAACGAAGGGGCACCCACGCTTCTTATGTGTACAGTAGTAGACCATGGGAAGAAGAAATGAACGAGAAACGACGACAAAGACTGCAAGGGAAGGGAGTCCGAAGGGAGAAGGAGGTCGAGCGACAGTCAATATCGACGTGTTGCTCAGAACGGAGATATATTTGAGTTTAAATCACGTGCTTCGTTCAAAAAGGAACGTAGGTACACCTCGACCTCAACACAAGGGTGTACTTCTCGTATTATCTACCACTGGTTATAAACCTGTGGTTTCCCACGTGTACGCTGTACACTTGTCCAATCTCGACAGAAAATAAATCTAATCCCTTCGCCGCGCCGCCGGCCTCCGACGTCCGAACTTCCGTTACCGTCGTGAGCCATGCCATTGATATCATCGCGTTATACTCCGCTCCGTCGTACGTTTTCCCGCCCTCCACTTTATGGAGGCTCCATAAGTAGAGGGCGGAAGAAAGTAGGACGGAGTCATCCGTATCTCAGGGATGTATTCCGTGCAGTCTTTTCGTACGTTCTCCATATCTTCCACGTATCTTTGCTCTAAACTAACCAATCCTCACCGCGTTTCTTCGCGCTCTGCGACATGGAAACGGCAGGAATAAGCTAATCACCCTCAACTTCTTCTATTTGTTCAAGATATAGAACGAGTTGAAGGGTGAAAACGGGAACCCGGTAACCCAAACCGACGACTGTAAGTACGCCGACCAATAGTTCATTTCGTTGCGCCATAGGCTCTAGCTCTGCCTGTTCGCGATAGGCGATTCTGGTACTTGGTTGAGACATAGGTTTCTGTCTCGTTTATCGCATCTTGCGGTATGTTTGCTGCATGGGCATTCTCAGTGTCGTTGCTTGTGAGTTTTTTGCTTCGAGAACCTTTCGCGGTTTTACCGATGACTTGGTCGGCTGGTATCTAACGGATCCTTCTGCATTCTTCTTCCGTTTGCGAGTTACCAGGATCCCTGACTTTTTAGCGCGAACGTTTCTTGTTTTGCTTTTCAAGGTAGCGTTCCAATCCGCAATTCAAATGTTTCAAGGTAGCATTGATAACTTATGGATACTTTCTGCTTGCGTACAGGTAAACGAAATTTTATTTTCATCTTCCAGATCCATCATCGATATTGGAAGACAAAATGAATTGGTCGTTTTATGCCTGACTGTTCGGGATAGGCGATTCTGGTACTTGTTTGGGATATAGGCTAGATCTCGTTTATCGGTCTTGGCGGTAGTTTGCTGCCATGGATTCTTGGTGTCTTGCTTGTGGAGTTCTCGTTCGACACATTTCGGTTTTTACGATGATATGGTCGGCTGGTATCTAAACCGATCCCTTTCCTGTTCTTCCTTCCGTTTGCAGGTTTTAACAGGCCTCGACTTTTCTAGCGCAACGTTTCTGTTTCGTTTTATCAATGGTAGTTATGATTTCAAATTTGTATCCACGGATATTGACTAACTTATGGATATTTTCCGCTTGCGTATAAGGTAATGCACTTCTTTGAATGCGTACGGCTGTAGGGGCTCACGAATTGCAGGTGCAGGTTCTCATAGTAGGGATACCATGCATCTGGGCATGGTTTCCTACATGAGG